>CADCXA010000057.1:0-251192 GCA_902806565.1 Hypoxylon rubiginosum | reverse complement strand
ATTACGTTTTTATTTTTTAATTTTCTGATTTTAATTAAAACTAGTAAAATATTCCTAATATACGTTCTTTTTATTTAATAAAATTTAATTATTATTTAGTGTTTTTTTATTTTTATTAACCGGATTAAAAACTTAAGATTATTTATTAGATTCGCCTAAAAAAAACTAGTTTTAAGTTTTAAAAAATAATATAAACTTTTATATAATCTTATATTTTAATGTAAACTTAAAGTTATTTTAAAAAATATAAACTTAAAAATATAGTTTTAATATATTAAAAATATAAAACATGTTATTATTAAAAATATTTTATGTAAAATAAACAACAAAATACTAAATATTAATATTAATAAATTTCTAATAAATATAATTATAAAAAATATAATAAATATTAAAAAATAAAACTAATAATATTTTAATAATTTTTATAATAAAAATATAGTAGTTATTAATTTTTTTTAAAATAATAATAATCTTTTTATAATTAAGTATAATATAAATATTAACGTAAAAAAAAATCTGGTTATTTATATTATTATATTAAGGTTTAACGCTTAAATTATTTATATAATTATTTATATTATTTATATTAAATTAATTTTTAATTTTTTTAAAGTATATATATACCGTTTTTAAACTTATAAACTAATTTATAATTTAATAATAATAATTATATATTAAAATTAATATTTAACAATTTAAATAAATAATAAAATTAAAGTTATTAAAAATATTAATAACTTATTATATAATAAATAATATAATTATAAAATATTAATTAATTAATTTAGGTGCCACGTTTAGGTTTTTAAGATTATAAAGAAATTTTTAATTATAAAATTTAAAAATTATAAAATAAGGGTTAAAACTTATTATAGTTTTTAATATTTATAATTAAAATATTATATATATAATTAAAATTAAAAGGCTTATTATTATATTTAAAAATATATAAATAATAATTATAATTAATAATAACAACTAATAAATTAATAATATATTATAATAACTATTTTTTAAGATTTTTAAAATAAGATAAATAAAAAATCTTTTTATTTGATTTATTATAAAAAAATTAAAAGTTATTTATTAAAAAATAATAAATATATATTATAAGGTTATAATTAACGCCATTATAATTTAAAAAAAGAAACATTAATAAAAACGTTATAAAAAACTTATTATATTTTAAATAGTTAATTTTAATATATTATATTTTATTAAAAATAAATTATTTTAACTTAAAAACTATATAAATAATATATTTAGTATTATTAAAATCTAACAATTAATATTATATTATAAATTTATAAATTATATTAATAATAAAAAAGATAATTAAAAAAAACAATATAATAAATAATAAAAATAATATTAATAATATTTAATATATTATTACTAAAAATTAAATAAAATAAAAATATATAAAAAATAAAGATAATATTAAAATAAACTTTAAAAAAAAGTTTTATTTGTTAAAATAATTAAAGTAAAATATTAATATAATTAATTAAATTATATATTTAATAATATAATAATATTAAATAATATAGTTTAAAATAATTTTAATATAAAATTTACATGTTTATATTAATATAAAATACCGTAAATTTAACTTATATTATTAATATAAAATATAACTATTTAAAATAACTTTATTATAAAACTTATATATTATTATTAATATAAAAATACCATTATATAAAATAATTATATTATAAAATTTATATAACGTAATAATTTAAAATAATTTCATCTTAAAATTTATATAATATTAAAATTTTAAATAATATTATTATGTAATTTATATTTTATAATTTAAAATAATTTTATTATAAAATATATATAATATAATATCCATATAAACATAATTTAAAATAAAATTATTATAAAATTTATATTTTATAATTTAAAATAATTCTATTATTAAATTTATATAAACTATAATTAAAAAAATACCACCGTAAAATTTATACACTACTATTAATATAAAAACATAGTAATTTAAAATAGTTTTATTATAAAATTTATATAATATTATAATTTAAAATAATATTATTATAAAACTTATATATTATTATTAACATAAAATAATATAACTTAAAATATTATTATTATAAAATTTATATAAGTTACAAATTAATATAATATTATTATAAAAATTACACACCGTTATAATTATAAAATATATTTATTATAAATTTTATAAAGTTTTTTTTACGTAAAAACGTTATAATTTAAAATGGTTTTATTATAAAATATATAATTTTTTTAATATAAAAACGCCGCAGTTTAAAATAATTTTATTATAAAATATATATAATATTTTTATTATAAATATTTTATAATTTAAAATAATTTTATTATAAAATATATAATATTTTTAATATAAAAACATTATAATTTAAAATAGTTTTATTGTAAAATTTTATACGTTATTATAAATATAAAACGTTATAATTTAAAATAATTTTATTATAAAATCTTATACGTTATTATAAATATAAAACATTATAATTTAAAATAATTTTATTATGAAATTTTATACGTTATTATAAATATAAAATATTATAATTTAAAATAATTTTATTATAAAATTTTATACGTTGCTATAAATATAAAGCGCCGTAGTTTAAAATAGTTTTATTATAAAGTTAACGTTAAAAATACTTATAAAAACAGTAATTTTAAATAATAAACTAATAATTCTAAAAATACCGTGTTAACGCGTTTTTTTTTTTTTATAACTATAAGGAAACTTTTTACTAAAAAGTTAAAATATTATATTTTAAGCGTTTTTATTTTAATTCACTTTAATTAAAAGTATATATTAAAGTTTACGCCGTTATTTTTAATTATATTTATTTTATTATTATTATATTAATATATTTAAAAAGAAAAAAAAAAAAAAAAAAAAAAAAAAAAGAAAGTATAATATAGTTTAAAAGTTATAGCTTTTTAGTTATACCTAGTTTTTATTATTATTAATTAATTAAATATTTTATATAAAATATTTAAAATAATTATAAGGAAATTAATTTTAATATAAACTTTAAAAAATAAAATAAAGTAAAAATAAGTATTTTAATTTAAATATTATTTAAATAAAATAATAAACTTATTTATAAAATTATTTTATTAACGTTTAATAATTTATAAATAAGTTTATTATTTTATTTAAACGATATTTAAATTAAAATACTTATTTTTTTTATCTATAATATATAATTATATAAATAAATTTAACGTGAAAATAATTAATTTATATAATTAATTTATATAATTAATTAATATATATTTTAACTATATTAAAATTAAGGTTTTAAATTAATTAAAATTTAAAAGAAATTAATAGTTAATAAATATAATCGATTTATTATTATATACGATTTATAAGTTTAAATTTTATTTATAAAAAATAATTAATCGGTATATATTTTAATTAAAAACTATATATAAAAGTTATTTTAAATATAAGTTATTTTAAAAATAAGTTGTTTTAAATATAGCTTATTTAAATATAAATTATAAAAAATAAATATAAGTTATTTTAAATATAAAATCTTTAATTTTTTTAAATTTTTTATTTAATAATTTTATTAGTTTTAATTATTATAAATTTAATTAATATTTAATATTATTTAAAAATATTATATTTTTTTTATATTTATTATTATTTTATTTAAATTATTTAAATATTATTAATATATTATAATTTTTTTATTTTTATATTATTAATTTTAAAATATAAGTTATTTTAAATATAAATAAATATAAGTTATTTTAAATATAAAAATTAAATAAATTATAAAATATAAATTATTTTAAATATTATTATAAATACAGGTTATTTTAAACATTTATTATTATAAATCTTTTTTTTTTATTTATTTTATTAAAATCTTTTTAAAATATTAATTATATATTTAATTATAATTATTATAATTATTATTTATTAATATAATATTTATAAAAAACTATAATATTAAATGTTTTAAAATGTTTTTAATAAAAACACGTTATTATATTTAACGTTTTAAAGTATTTTTAAATAAATATATTATAATATTTAATAATTTAAAATGTTTTTAATAAAAGCGTTTTATATTATTTAATATTTTAAAGCGTTTTATAAAAACGTATTATAGTATTTTATATTTTAAAATGTTTTAAATTAAGCGTGTTATTATAAATAACGTTTTAATTTATTATTATTTATA
The DNA here is from genome assembly GCA_902806565.1 of Hypoxylon rubiginosum. NCBI lineage: Eukaryota > Fungi > Ascomycota > Sordariomycetes > Xylariales > Hypoxylaceae > Hypoxylon > Hypoxylon rubiginosum. The sequence goes on along the minus strand of CADCXA010000057.1, from coordinate 246,972 downwards.
TTATTTTTAAGTGTATATAATAAAAACGTATTATAATATTTAACGTTTTAATTTATTATTATATTTAATATTTTAAAATATTATAAAATAAAACATATTATTATATTTAACGTTTTAATTTATTATTATATTTAACGCTTCGGAAAGTTCTAAAAAAAAACATGTTATAATATTTAACGTTTTAGTTTATTATCACGTTTAATATTTTAAAAAGTTTTAAAAAAAAATATATAATAATATTTAATATTTTAAATCGTTTTAAATTAAATATATTATTATATTTAATAATTTAAAATGTATATAATAAAAATATAATATAATATTTCACGTTTTAATTTATTATTATAATTAACATTTTAAAGTATTTTAAATTAAAACGTATTATAATATTTAATATTTTAATATGCCACGGTAATTTAATATTTTAAAGTGTTTTTAATATAAATATATTATAATATTTAACATTTTAAAATATTTTTAATATAAGCGTGTTATAATATTTAATAATTTAAAATATTTTTAATATAAACACGTTATAATATTTAATAATTTAAAATATTTTTAATATAAATATATTATAATATTTAATAATTTAAAATGTTTTAAATATAAATATATTATAATATTTAATAATTTAAAATATTTTTAATATAAACGTGTTATAATATTTAATAATTTAAAGCGTTTTAAATATAAATATATTATAATATTTAATAATTTAAGATATTTTTAATATAAATATATTATAATATGTAATAATTTAAAATGTTTTAAATAAAAATATATTATAATATTTAATATTTTAACGTGTTATAATAATTTAACACTTTAAAATGTTTTTAATATAAACGTGTTATATTATTTAATAATTTAGAATATAATAAAAAATAATAAATTATAATATTTAACATTTTAAAATATTTTATAAAAAAAGCGCGTTATAATAATTAACGCTTTAAAATATTATATTATATAAAACACGTTTTACTTTTAATTAAGCTATAAAAAAATTCCTTGTAATTATTATATAAATATAATATAATAAGAAAATTTCACTATTAAATAAATATAAAATTATAATATTAATTAATAAAAAATTAAATTATTTATAATAATAATAAAAATTAAAACATACGGTTTTTATAATATATAATAAATAATAAAAAAATTATAATTACTTTAATAAATAAATTAAATATAAATAAAAAAATTATAAAAAGTAAATAATATTATTATAATATTATTATATATAATTATAATAAAAACATTAAATATTATAAAAAAAAAAAAAACTTTAAAAACTAAACAATTTAAAACTTTAATTATATTTTAATAAATAAATATTTTACACGCTTTTTAATTAAAAATACTAAAAAAAATAAAGGAATTTAAATATAAAAATTATAATAAAAATCTTAAAAACCGATTTTCTTTATTATTATTATTATTATTTTAACAGCGTTTTTAATTAAGTTAATAACTTAAAAAAATAATTTTTATCACGCTTTTATTTTCGCTTTTATTTTTAAGTTTTAAACGATATTATATAAACTAGGTTTAAATTTAACGTTAAAATTATTTAAATATAAATAATTTTTAAGGTTTTATTAATAAAACTTTTTTATATATAATATAAATAAATATAAGATTATTTATAAAGTTAAAACATATAACTTAAAAATATTTTTAAACTATAAAAACTATATTTTAAAAATTAAATTATTAAATTAATTAATATAATTAAAGTTTTAAAATTATATTTATTTATATAAAAATATAAATATAACTAAAAATATATTTCCAGCATTATTTTTTAAAGCTAAAAACATTATAATATTTATTATTTAAAAAACTAAAAATAATATTATTTAAATAATAATAATAAAACTTTATATACTTTTTAAGCTATTAAAAATAAATTTAAGTTTATTTTTAAAAAATCGATTAAATAAAAACATTATTAATTTAATTATTTTTTAAAAATAAAAAATCTAAAATATTAAACTAATTTAATTTATATACACTATTATTTATATAAAATTTTAATATAGTTTAATTAATTATAAAATTATAAAGAAACTTAAAAAAACGTAAAATATATTTAAAAAAAAAAGCGAAAAATTAATAAATATACCGTTAAAATAAGCGGTAAAATAAGCTATATAAATAGTTATAATTTACACTTAATAAATAATAAATATATTTTTTTTATAAGTTATAATATTAAATATAAAAGAAAATAAAAAAATATTTTAAAATATCTTAAGGATTTTAAAGAATTTTAAGTAAGATTTTAAGTTAATAATAAAATAAAAAAATAAAAAAATAAAATTTAAAACTAGTTTTTTAAAAATAAAAAGCTATATTTAAATATTTATAAGTTATTTAAAAATATTTAACGTCGATATATAAACGGTAAAACTTTAAAATAATAAAATTATAATAATTTAATAAAATAAGTTACTTATATTTATACTTTTTATATAAATTAAATATAAAAATAAAAGTGTTTTATAAACCTTATATTTTATACGGTAAAAAAAATATAAAAGTTTATAAATATATTTTTAAATAATAACAAATTAATTTAATTTATTAAAACCTTATATAAAACTTACCGCGTTTTATAATATATTATATTTTATATAATTTTAATATAATAAATATAAAAATTAATTTATTAAAAAGATATTATAAGATTTAAAGTTTTAAAGTAATTATTTTATTAAATAATATAATTAAATAAAATTTATTTTACTTTTATTTTTTTAATATTTTATATTATAAATTATTTTATTTAAAATAATATTTACTCGAGATTTTTATTTAAATATATGTTTTTATTTTAGTTTTTATTTTTATCCTTATTTTTATCCTTATTTTTATTTTCGTTTTTATTATTATTATTTTTATTATTATTATTTTTATTATTATTATTTTTATTATTATTGTTATTATTATTATTTTTATTATTTTTATAAATATTACTTTTTTTTTTTAATGCTTTTTAAATTTTTATAAAATATTTTTTCCTATTATATTTATTTATAAAAATAAAACTTTTTTTTATATTATTCCTTATTTTAAATACCATATAATTTAATATATTTTATTAGTTTTAATTTCTTTTTATATTATTTTATTTTTTAATTATATAAATATATTTTTAATTTTATTTATTTATTTTATTTTTTTATTTAGTTATTTTTTAATATTATAATTTTATTATTTTATAATTTAACATAATTTTTAAGCTTTTTTTATTATTTATAACTTTATTTTTAACGTGAATATATTAATAAATATATATTTTTTTACTTTTAAATTTAATTTTTATTTTTTAAACTTGTTTTTTGTTTCTTGTTATTACGTATATATAAATTATAATAAAAAATATTATTTATAACCTTTAAAAACCTTTAGTTTTAACACGGTTTTAAACGTTAATATTTATAATAAATTTTTTATTATAATTATTTTTATATTAATTATTTTATTTACTTATTTATTTTTATATTTAATAAGTTTATATTTTTTTTTTATAAATTTTTTTTTTAAAATTACTTGTTTTTATTTATATAATATATATTTATATTATATTATTTTATATAATATTATTTAAAAATTTTATATCTTTTTTTTTTTTAGTTATATATATTTCGCTGTTTTTTTTATAAAAATATAATATTTATATTACTTTAATATATTTTTTTTATTACCATTTACTTTTTTTTACCAGCTTTTAATTCGTTTTTTAGTTTTTTTTTATATTATTTTTTTTTATATATATATTACACATTTTTATATTTATTTTATACTTTTATTAATTTTTTTAATTATTTATTATTATATTTAATACTGTTTCTTAATATATTTTACCGCTTAAATAATTTTATATTAATTATTTTAAATTTTTATTAACTAGTTTATTTTATATTTTAATTTTTTTTTATTTATTAATTAAATAATAATTATTTTATTACGTTGTTTATTTTGTTTAATATATTTATTTTACTATAAGTAATTAAATAAATAAAAGATTTATTTTATATATATTATTATATAAATATTAAATATATTAATTCTTAGTTTTAATATATTAATTATTATAATAAGCTGTTTTTTTTTATATTTATTTATTTATTTAGTTAATATTTATATTTTTAATTACCGTGTTTTTTTATTTCAGTTTATTATATTATTAATAAATATTAAATATTTTAATTAATTTATTAAATATATTATTTTTTATATTATTATATAATATATAATTAACTTAACTAGTTATAAATATTTTTTTATTTTTTTATTTAATAAATTTTATACTTTTTTTTTTATGGTTTTTATATTATTAATATCTTTTATATTTACTTAATATATAATATTTTTTTATATTATTAACATTTAAAATATCGATATATAATTTTATTTTTAATTATTTAATAAAATAATAAATAATAATTTATTAATAAATAGTAATATTATTATTAAATAAATTATTTATATATTAATTAACTTTAATTAATTTAATTAATAAAACTATAGTTAAAATTTTAATGTTTTTTTAAATATTATATAATATTTATTTATTATAATATAATTTAAATAATAATCTTATTATAAAAATGTTAAATATATTTAAAAGGTTTTTATTATAATTATTTTTAACGTAATAAATATTAATTTACTTATATTAAATACCTGGTTATATTTTTATATTATTATTAGAATTCTTAACTTTTTACACTGTTATTTTATATTTTTTTATAAGGATATTAATAGTATTATTATTATTATTACCTTATTTTATATTATTATTATTAAAAATATAAAATAAAAACTTTTTTTTATTTTTATTTTTATTATAATTAATACCAGGTTTATTTTTTATAAAATTATTTAAATTACCGGTTTTTATAAGTTATATAATTATATATTAAACTTATATATAATTTATATTTATAGTTTAAAATATAAGCTTTTTAATATTAATAATTATTATATTTATTTAATTTTACTTTTTAATTAAAATAACGACAGGTTTTTTTTTTATAACTTAATTATAACTATATATTTTTTTTTTCATTATTTATTTAACTAATAAAAATTTTAAAAGCGTATATTAATTTTATAAAATTAATAAAAATTATTATTATTTATTTATAATTTTAAATATTTTTTTTAAAATAAGTTATTTATAAATATAACTTGTTAAATAATTATTATAATTAACTTATAAATTTTATAAGTTACTTATATTTTTATTTATATTAAATATATTATTTTTATATTTCTTGCTTTTAAAGTTATTATTTATTTTTTTTATTAATTTATTATCCCGCTGGAATTATTATTATAAATATTATTACGTTATAATAATTATAATATACTATTAATTATTAATTATAAATAACTATTTATAATATTATTTAATTATTATATTAAAAAGTAATTATATTTATAATAAAGTTTAATTTAATTTATTTTTATTATTAATTTTATTTAAGTTATTTTTTATATTTATTTATAAACTAAATTAAAATTATATTACTTTTTTTATTAATTTTATATAGTTTTATTAAAATAAAAGTATAAGTTATAAATAATATTTTAAAAGTTTTTTAATTTTACGTAAAAAAAACCAATAAATTATTTACAGTTTTTTTATATATATATATTTTTTATAATATTTAATTATTAATATTATTAAGTTTTTTTTAAAAAATATATTTTAAATACCTTTTTAAAATATATTTTAATATTATATAAATAATAACTTAATAACTTATATTAATTAATTTATAAATAAATATATATATATTAATAATAAACTTAAAAATTATTTTATTATATATTTTAATTATTTTACTATTTTTATTTATATTCGCACTTTAAAAATAACCATTAGTAATTTATTTATAAATGTTATATATTATAGCTTTAATTATTTAGTTTTATATTATATATTTTTTAATATATATTTTAATAGTTATATTTAACTATTAAAATATTACTTTAATATATAAATAAATATATAAAACTTTATTTATTTTATTAAATTATTAGTTAATATATTTTATAGAATTATTAATAATATTTTTTTGTTTTTTTTTTTTATTTATTAATAAAAACAGCTTTTAAAATAATATATTCTTATATTTTTTTATTATAAAAAGTATTAAGTTCTAAATATTTAATAAATATAAATATATTTTTTTAAATATAATTATATTATTTATTTATATTATATAACTTATATTTATAATAGTTTTATATTATATTATTTTATATTATTATAAATAAATAATAAATTATATTAATATTATTAGATTTTTTTTTATTTTTATAATTATATAATATTATATAAATTATTAAATAATATAAAAATATAATTAAGTTAATTTTTTCGCTTTATTATTTATTTATTTTATACCTTTTAATTTTATAATGTTTTTTTAATAGGTTTTATATATATAAATTATAAATAGTAATTTAAATATAGTTAAAATAATTAAAAGCTTAAAAGTAAAATTATTTAGATTTTTTTATATTATATTTTTTTATATATTTAATATAGTAAAAAAATTAATAAAAATATTTTTATATTTAGTTCTTAATATCATATAATAAAATATTATTAATAAATATATTAATATATAATTTTTAAGCTTTTTTTATTTAACTTAAAGTTTTTTTAGCTTTTTATATTTATTATAAACTTTTTTATATTAATAAAACGTTATATATAAATTTATAACTATATTTAATATTATTTTTATAATTTCGTTTTATTTTTTAATAAGTTTAAATAATAACCGTTACTTTTAGGTTTTTATTTATATTATTTATATTATATAAATAAAAAATATAATTATAATATTAATATATTATTTATAAATTTGTTTTTAATAGTTTTAATAAAACAGTTTTATAGCTTTTATATAAAAAACCTGTTAATTTAATTTAAATAATATAATAATTTTAATAATTTTAAGTTTTATTATAATTATAATATAAAATATTAAACGTTAAAATATTATAAATATTAATTTTAAGTTTTTATTTTTATTTTATACGGTTTATTTAAACAAGGTTTTTTTTTTATTTATTATTTTTTATATATTATTTTTTTTATTATTTAACTTAAATAAGTATAATTATTATAAAAATAACTTTTAATATAAAGAAAATTAAAAATATATATAGGAACTTATTTTTTATACCTAGTTATTTAAAATTATAAATAGATTTACCACTTTATTAAGTTATAAATATAAGCTTTTATTATTAATTATAATAAAGTTTTTTAATATTTATTTTAAATTAACATTATTTTATTTTAATATATTTTATTTTATATTTTATTTTTAAATTAAACTATTAATATTATTAATACCGTTTTTTATAATTTAATTACAAAATATCTTAAAATATTAAAACTTAACGTTTTTTAAAAAAAACTGTTAAAAAAATATATTAATATATTATAATTAATTAATTTTTAAGTTATCCTGGTTTTTTTTAGCTGCTTAATTATTATAATATTAACTTAGTTATATTATATTTTTAAATATAATTATATTTTATAAATACTAATAATTATAAATAAATATTATATTATATATATATTATAAATTATTAATTTACGTTAGTTTAATATATAAAATAAAATATATAATATTATTAATAAATATATAAAATTACTATAATTTAAACTTAGAATTAATAAAATTAATATATTTTATTTATATAATAACTTTTTAATAAATAAATATATAAATTTAATATTTTTTTAAATATTTATTTATTTTATTTTTAATAATAATATATTAATAAATTAAATATATAAATAAATAATATATTAGTAATTAATAAAAAAACTTTATAATAATTATAATATTATTATATAATAATAAAAAGGTTAAAAATTAAATTTTATAAATAAATATAATTAATTATTATTTTATTAAGTTTTATTAATTAGTTTTTTATTTAAAACTTAAAATAAAGATTATTTAATAAAAATATTATAAGATATGAAATTTAGTTAAATATAAAAATATAAAAAATTATAATATTTATAATAATTTTATTTTTAATTTTATTATTATAAAATAATTTTTATTAGTAAAACTTACAACGTTTTTTTTTTTTTTAAAAATAAAAAACGCGTGGAATTTAATAATAACTTTTATAGTTAAAAAATATATATATAATTTTATAGCTTTTAATTAAATAAAAATTTATTATTTATTTAATATTTATTATAATATTTTATTATAATAATAATTAATATTAAATATATTATAATAACTTTAAAAACTTATTATAATTTTAAAAACTTTTAGTTAGTTTTATATTTATAAATAATATATTTATATATAAATATAAGAGAAAATATAACTTATTATTTTACTATTTAAACTTTTAGTTTATATAAGGCTTTTTTTTTTTTTTTGCTTTTTATAAATTAACTTTTCTTTTTTAATTTTCTTTTTAAAATTTAAAAATACTTTATATATTATTACTATTATATTTAAACGCTAATAGTTTTTTATGTTTTTTATTATTATTTTTATATTAAAATATAATTTTAATTATTAAAATTTTTTTTTTATTAAACTTATTATTATTTTTTAATATAAATAACATATTTAATAATATCGTTAAAAATTTTTTATTAATTAATTATAAGTTTATATAAGTTTATTAAACTAATTTAAATTATTTTTAGCTTTTTGTTTTTTTTATAACTAATAAAATATTTAAATTTTATTTTAACGGTTTTTTTTATAAAAAAATTAAATGTTTTACTAATTGTTTTTATTATTTTTACTAGTTTTTATTTAGCTTATATTTTATATAAAACGTAAAAAACATAGTTTTTATTTTTTTTTTAGATATTTTTATATTTTTATTTATATTTTTATACGTTTTAACGTTTTTATATATTTTTATATTTATTTTTATGTTTTTATTTACGTTTTTACCTACGTTTTTACCCGCGTTTTTATTCAAATTATATAATTATATTTATTATTAGTTTTTTATTTAAAATATAAATAATATAAATATTATTTTTAATTTAAATATTTTTATTATTTTACTTTTATTTTTAGTTTTTTATATATTTATTTATACGTTTCACCGTATTAGTTTTTACTTTTAAAATAAAACTTAATTAAAAAAAAACAAAAAAAAAAAAAAAAAATAACTTTTATTAATAAAATATCTAGTTCTAGTTTTAGTTCTAAAGCTTTTATTATTTAAATTGTTTTTAATAATAATAAAAATAACTTAAAATATAATATATTACTTAATATTTAAATAAATTAATTTTAAATTTTTTTTTTATTATTAATATTTAATAATTAATGTTTAACGCCGCTTTTTTTTATAAAAATATTAATAAAAATAATTTAAATGTTTCTTTTTTTATATAATTTAAATTTATTTTAATATAAAATTAAAAGTTAAAAAAATAAGTTAATAAATAAGGTTTAAAAAATTAAAATAATATTTATTTTATATTAAATAGCTTTAAATATTATTATTAAAATATAAAAATTTAATAAAAAATTAATTTATTAAAATAAAAAAAATAAAACTTTTTAAATAATATATATATTTTTTAATATAATATAACCTTTATATAATTATATAATAAAACGTATTTACTATAATATATATATTTAACGTATATATTTATTTAAATAACTAAAAAACTATTTATATTATATTATTACTTTATATTTTATATTTTAATTTTTTACTTTATTTTAATTTATTAAACTTAATAAATATTATATATATATAATATTTATTTAATTATTATATAATTTATATAAATATTATAAATACTTAATATTTATTTAATTATTATATAATTTAAAAATACTATAAAAACTAAATATTTATTTTATTATTATATAATTTATAAAACACTATAAATATTTAATAGTTATTTAAATATAATATAATTTATAATATTAAATATAAATTTAAAATAGTTTTTATTATTTAAAAACTAGCTTTTTATAATTTTAATCTATGAATTTTTATATTTATTATTTAAATTTTTTTTTTATTAAACTTTAAAGCTTTTAATATATTTATTATTTTAACACACTTAAAATTTTAATACTAACTTATTTTTCTATAGATTTTTTTATTAAAATATATTAAATAATAAATATATTTAAATAAATAAGCTTATTTTATATTATTAAATAATTCATTATTTTAAACGCGACACCGGAATTTAACATAATATTTAAATATAATAAATCTAGTTTAATTTATATAATAATTATTATAAATATTAATAATAATTATTTTAATAATTAGTTTATTTTTAAAACCTCTCCGTATTTATTTTTTAAGATTTCAGGCTTTTTAATATAATTAAAAGTAATTTAAATTTAGTTTTTTATAAATATTATAATATAAAATTATAAAAAATATATAAAACTTTTTTATAAGTTTAATAAAATAATTTTAAATGTTATTTATATAGATTATTTTACTAAGAAAATCTAGGATATTATAAGTAATAATTTAATTTTATAAAAAAAGAATACTATAAATAAATATATTTAATTTTTTTATATTTAAATTTATAAGTTTAATATATTTATAAATATTAATTTTAATAAAAAGCTTGTATTTTTTACTATTAATATTAGTTTAAATTTAGTTTTAATTAATAAATATTTATACTTATTTAATAAAATTAAAAACGCTTATATAATAAAAGTTATTAACGTTTTTTATAATTATAAAAAAATATTTAAAAAGATTAAGAATTTTTTAATTAAAAATTAAATATATTTAAATTATTATTATAAATTATTTAAAGTAACAAATTAAAAATTAAACTATAAATTAATTAAGTTTCTTATTATTTTATTTAATAATATCAATAAATATATAAAGTTATTTAATATTTATTATTTTTAAATTTTAAAGTATTATACCAGTTATTTTATTAAAATTAAATTTAAAAAAAATATTATATTCCTTAAGTTTTTTAAAAATAAAAATGTTAAATAATTATTTAATACTTTTTAAAATTTTATTATATTTAAATTATTAATTAAAATAAATAACTTTAAAAATAATATCTTATTTATAATATTATATACTTTTAAATATATTATAAAACATATTAATTTTATTAATAATATTTTTAATAAATTTATATTTTATTTTATAATAAAATAAAAAATTATTATTAAAATAAATAACCTAAAAAATAATATTTTACTTATAATATTATATACTTATAAATATATTTTAAAGTATATTAATTTTACTAGTAATATTTTTAATAAATTTATATCTTGTTTTATAAAAAAATAAAAAATTATTATTAAAAAGTTTTTAATTATTATAAAATTATAAACTAATTTTAAAAAGAACGTTATTTTATATATAACGTATTATATAAGTTTTTTTACTAGTAATAATAAAATTTACTATTTATTAATTTTAAAATATAGAAAATATTATAAAAAATATTTTTATAAATATTTTTATAAGCCGGTGTAAAACTTTTTTTTCTTTTTATATTTTTATTTTATAATATTAACTTTTATTTAAACTTGTTTATATTTTATTTATTATATTTAAGTTTTATATTATAAAAAATAAAAACAAAACTAAAAAAGTAAGTTTTAACTTTTTTTTTTCCTGCTTTAATATTAATATTAATATATTAAATAAATAAAAAAGTTAAAAGTCGCTGGAAAAATAATATTTATTATTTATAATAATAAGTATTTAAAAGTATAATTTACTATAATTAAATTATAAAACAGTAAAAATAAGTTAAAAATTATAAGGTAAAAATAAACTAATATTAATAAAATATAAAATTTAAAATTATATATATTAAAAGTTAAAAATATTAAATTACTTTTAAAAAGAATTATAAAATAATATTTAAAGAAATTAAAATCAATATATTAATAAGAAAAAGCTATATTTAAAAATATAATTTTAATATTATTTTATATATTTTTATAATTAAGTAAATAAATAAATAAAAAAAAATATATATAATAAATATTAACTTTTTTTTTTTTTCGTTTATTTTATTTATATTTACTTATTTTATTTAATGTTTTAAAGTATTTACACTTAATATTTTAACACTTTAAATTATATATATTTAATATTTTAAAATATATATATTAAATGTTTTAATATTTTAAAATATATATACTTAATGTTTTATAATATATATATTAAATATTTTAATATTTTAACATTTTAAAATATATATATTTAATACTTTAAAATATTTATATTAAATATTTTAATACTTTAAAATATATTATTTTAATATTTTAAAATATATATAATAAATATTTTAATATTTTAAAATATATATATCAAATATTTTAATACTTTAAAGCGTATATATTTAATATTTTAAAGTGTTTATATTAAATGTTTTTATATTTTAAAATATATTATTTTAATGTTTTAAAGTATATATAATAAATGTTTTAATATTTTAAAGTGTATATATTAAATATTTTAATACTTTAAAATATATATATTTAATATTTTAAAATATTTATATTAAATGTTTTTATACTTTAAAATATATAAACTAGATATTTTAATATTTTAAAGTGTATTATTTTAATGTTTTAAAATATATATAATAAATGTTTTAATATTTTAAAATATATATATTAAATACTTTAATATTTTAAAATAAATATATTTAATATTTTAAAATATATATATTAAATATTTTAATATTTTAAAATATATAAACTTAAAGCTTTAAAATATATATATTAAATATTTTAATACTTTAAAATTTTAAAGCGTATATACTTAATACTTTAAAATATATATATTAAATGTTTTAATATTTTAAAGTGTATATATATAATATTTTAATACTTTAAAATATATAAATTTAAAACTTTAAAATATATATATTAGATATTTTAATATTTTAATATTTTAAAATATATATATTTAATGCTTTAAAATATATATATTAAATGTTTTAATATTTTAAAATATATATATATAATGCTTTAATATTTTAATATTTTAATATTTTAAAGTGTATTTAATATTTTAAAATATATATATTTAATATTTTAATATTTTAAAATATATATATTTAATGTTTTAATACTTTAAAATATATATATTTAATGTTTTAAAACTTATATATAATAACTAAAATATATTTAATTTAAATATTATTAAAAAATATACAAGTTTATATTATAATATATTTATATAATTTAAATAAATGTATTTAATTAAAGCTTAATTAAATTTAACTAATTATATAAATTAAAAACCCTTAATTTTATAGCTTAGGGTTTTTAATATATTATTTAGTAAAAATATTAAAAACTTAAAGTTTTAATTTTTAATATTTTAATTAATAATATAGTTATTAAAAAACAGATTATAAATTTAAAATCGTATTATTTTAATTACTTATTAATTTAATTAATAAAGTTATACCTATTTAAATACCCAAGTTATTAAAATTAAATTTAACCTTTTTTTAAATATTAAATTTAACTTTTATATTATTATAAAACTTAAAAAAAAAAATTATACTTAAAGGTTAAATATATATTATATATTTATAAAAATTTTAAATATAAAACTTTTATTTAATAATAAAAGTTTATACTTTTATATATAAATTAAATATAATAATATATTTATAATATAAAATAATTTTAAAATATAAAAAGGTTTATTAATATAAAATAATTTTACATTTTAAAAAATGGGTTTTTTAAAATATATTTTCTTATTATAATATATATAACTTAAAATATTATATAATATTTTAATATCTTAGTATTTTAATTTTATTATAATATTAAACTTTTTAATAATTTATAAAAAATAATTAATAATTTTTAAAAATAATAACTTTTAAATTAATATTAATAAAAAAATATATAATTATATAATTATTATTTATTTAAAAAAAAATAAAACTTAATAAATAATCGTTAAATAGTATTAATAATTTAGTTTTTTTAATATTATTAATTATTATATAAAAAACTATATATATTAATTTATAAAAATATTTAAAAATAAAAACATTTAATTATAAATTTTAAATTATAATTAAAAACTAAAAACGGTTTTAAATTATTTTTAATTATTAATAATAAGTTTAATAATTTACTAATAATTATAAATTAATTAATAAAAATATATTAATTAATTTTATATATAATATAAATAATAACTTATAATATAATATAAATATATTATTAAAAACTTTATAAATTAATAAAATAATTAGTTTTAATTTTATTAAATTAAAACTTTTAATTTATTATTAATTTTATAGATAAGTTTTTTAAATTAATAAAAATAAAAATAAAAATATTAACTATAAAATATAAATAAATAAATAATTAAATTAAAATTATAAATAAAATTATTAATTAATAACTATTTATATTTATTAATAAACCTTATAATAATTAATTAAAAATAATATTAGTTATAAATATAATATAAAACTTTTTATTATATAAATTTTTAAAAAACTTTTATTATAAAAAATATTAATAAAATAATTAATATATATAAATTTTAATTAAAAAAACTAAATAAAAATTTTAAATAATTTACTAGTTAAAAAATAAGTTTTTTATTAAAAAATAAAACTTAATAAATTAATTAAATAATAAATTAAGCTTTTGTTTTATATTATTATTTTATAAAATTAAAATAAAATATTTTACTAAATTAAATATATTTAAATTAAAATTTTTTAATTAATAATAAAACCAGATTTAATTTAACGTAAATAAATTATAAAAGAATTTTAATAATCTTTTATTTAATTAAAATTTTTAAAGTTTTAACGGTAAAATAATAAACTTAAATATAAAAAAAATAAAATAAAAAGTTTATAAAATATTAACTTTTAAAATATATTATAAAAAGTTAAAATATCGGATTTAATAAATAAATTAAAACTTTAATTTTAAATAATATTTAATAAATAATTTTAAAAATTTAACTAATTAATTAAATTAATATTATATAATTAATTTTAAAATATTTAAGTTTTTTTAATATTTATTATATTAATTAAAAACCGTTAGTTAAAAAAAATTTATTTTATTTTATTTTAATAATAATAAACTATTATTATAATAAATAATATTATTATAATATAAAATTTATTAAAAAAAAATATAAAACTTAGAATATATTTTAATTAATAAAAAAATTATTATATATTATAAATAAAAATCCTTATAAATATAACTTCTTTTAACTTTTTTTAAATATATTTTAATAATTAAAATAATTAATATAATTAATATATAAATAATTTATTAATATAATTAAAATTAAATTTAAATATTATTAATATATTAAAAATAATTTATATATATAATTTACCAGCTTATTTAAATTATTAAAATTATTTTAAATTTTATTAACTTATATTTTTAATTTTTTTTAGGCTTAACTTTTTTATTAATATAAAATTAATTTAATTAATATATTATATTTATATTTTATATTTTTTATAATAATTATAAAAACATATAAACTTATAATAAATATTAATATTTTAAATAAAAAAAACTTATATAAATAAGTTATTATAATTTTACTATAAATATAATTAATTATATATAAATCTTATAAATTTTATATATATAAAATAAATTATTAAAATATTAAATTTATATTATTAATAAAATATAATATATAAATAATAATTTATTTAACTTTAAAAAATATATTTTAATGTAATAATTTTAAATTAATTATTATATTATAAAATTTATAAAAAAAGTATTTAATTTTATTTTATAGTATATTATTTTAATTAAATCGTAATAAATTAATTTATTTAAAAAAAAAAAAATATTAAACTAAATATTATAATATTTATAAATAAAACTTATACTTAGCTTTTAATAATTAATTATATCTTAATAAAAAAAGTTAAATAAATAAAATATATTATTTTTAAATATAAATCACTTTTTATTTTAATATAAAATATAATAAAAAATAATAATATAATTATTATATTTAAAATTAATTTATATTAAACGTATTATAAAACTTATAATAAAAGCGAAAAATATTTTAAAAATTAAATTAATTATATATAAATTTAATAGTTTTATAAACTTAAATTTAATAAATAATATATATTATATATTATATAATTTTTAATTTAATTAAATAATATTTATATTTTTTTAATTAATATATAATATTTTATATATAATTTATTAATTATTATATATTTTTTATTAAAATATTATATAATTAATTAAATATTTTTTATTTTTATTATTATATATTAATTTTTTATATAATTATAATAATATATAAAAACGGTTTATATTTAAAATAAAAAATTATATTTATTATTATAACTTAAATAATTTTAATTATATAAATTATATATTTTTATTTAACTTATTTAAAAAAGATTATATTTTTATAATTATAATATTTATATAATATATTAATAATTAAAATAAATTACTTAATATAAATTATAAAACTATTAAATAATAAATTAATTATTATTAGTTTTTTAATAATTAAATTTATAAAATTATATTTAATTATAATTAATAATATTAAATTTATATATAATAATTTAAAATTAAACTAAATATAATATAATATTAATTTAATAATATATATAAATATAAATATTAAAAAAACTAATAATAAAAAAGGTTTTATAATATTAATATAATATTATTTATTAATTAAAATATAAATAATATATAATAAAAAAATAATAAATATTATATTTTATTTATTTATTTATAAATTAATAATATTTAATTAAAAAAGTATTATTAAGTTTTTAAATTTTATTTTATTTTTTATAAATTATACATATATTAATTAATTATTTTAATATTTTAAAAAAATTTATTAATATTATAATATATTTAATATAAATTAATTTTAATATTTAATTTATATTATATTTTTATAATATATTAATATAACATTTAAATTTTATTATAAAAATATTATTATAAATATTATTATAAATTAAAAAATATATTAAAAAATTATACTTTATTTAAATAAAAATATTATTATAAATTTTATTATAAATTAAAACATATATTAAAAAATTATACTTTATTTAAATAAAAATATAAGTTATTTATAAATAATTAAATATTATTATATTAAATAAATTAATAAGTTATAATAAAAAATAAATATTATAAAATTTATAATAAATTAATTTAAATAAAATAATTATAATATATAAAATAATTATATATAAATTAAATTATAATAAAATAATTATAAATAATAAAATAATAATAATATATAAAATAATTTTATATATATTTAAATTTATAAAATAATTATAATAAATAAAATAATTATATATATAAAAATAAAAATATATATAAAAATAATTTTATATATTAAAATAATTTTATATATAAAAATAATTATAATTAATAAAATAATTATTACTTATATATTATAATAATATTTAAAGTATTAATAACTTTTTTCTCTTATAATTTCGTGCGTTTGAAATTATTTTATATAATTATTAGTTGCCGTTATAATAAGCAGATAGCTAGGTAGCAAATCAAGGTACAGTCCCGAGTGGCCACCCATTATAGTACGGAGGTAGATACCCAACGTTACAGCTACCAGGGTTTGCAAAGCTATCCGCGCTCCCCATGCACGAATCCACGGCTGTGATATTATACCATTGACAGTTGATGCTGGCAGCACCTCCTTGGCGCATGTCTGCACCCGTATCGCAACGGTCAAAGATACTCTGGAAGGCCGCCTTGCAGTCATCTTGGCTAATTGAGACCGTGTCGGTGCAGCCCTGGTCAAGATACGCGAAGAGGTATAGCTTGCCGCCCTTGCTGGCACCGTCCTTATTATAACCCGTCACCGCATTACTATACGGGTTGATTGGGACAGCTCTAAGGTACTGGCCGCTTTTATCGGAGCAGAAGGCGTCTCCCGCACTAACCAGTAAATCTTGACTGATGCTAAAATCCTTGTTGACGTTGCATGTTGGAGTCGGAGTAGATGCGGACGTGGCTTTGCTGGTGCGGGTAGCGGTACAGCCGGTCACGGCCGTGCCGGCATCCGTCCAGGTTGCGAGCGGGTACATTTGGTTGTCGTTACACGTACAGTACGGCCCCGCGCCCACGCCCGTCCCGCTGATCGTCGAGGTGCGACAAGACGTCACGCTTCCACCGGTCGCTTGTGTGATTGCCGGCGATATGGTGGCTGTAGGCGTCATCGCATAAGCGCACGGAGAAGAGGTTGCGGAGTCGATGGTGGGATAGATGCGTTTCGTGCCTTCGCTGTCGCATACGCACCACGAGGCCGGCGTAGCAGCCGGCTTGCCGTCAAAAGCATCTCCGCCGCCGTTGAGCGAGCACGAGGGCGCAGCGGTGCCGATGAGCCCGTGATTCGCGTCGACGGAGCCGATGATTCTCTGTTGATCATCCCACCAGGCCTGGTCATACTGCTGTGGCGGCTGGTCCTCGCCTACGAGCAAGCATGCGCAGTCCTTGTTGGGGTCGACTGTACACTTAGGCGAGGCGTCGTCCTCGCTTCCTTTGCAGTCCTGGTCACTGCATATCGGAGAATCTAAAAGGGGGGAGGGTGAATGTTAGATGACAGACAAATCACAGAGGAAGCGGCGGTGTTTCTTGGTCGAATAAACGTACCTTTATCGGCCGGCTTGCTGGGATCACATTTGTTGCTATCGTCGTTACTATCTGAGTCCGAACCGCCAACACCCTTTGCAGGTATGTTGACTACAGCAATAGGCCCGGAAAGCTTCACGCCAGCCAATATTGCACCTATAATTATCAAGGCTTTATTCTTCTGTGCCTGGCTTTGCAGAACGGCATAAGCGTTGGCGAGATACTCGGGGGCATTCTCGGCGATGCTGACGGCTATCGATTCCCAGAATGCATCCGTGCCAATAGCGTCAAGTGGCCCATTCGTGCCACTTGCTTTCACTGCCGCATCGACAATGCACGACACCGCTATGATCTGTTAGTATTGATTGAGATGACTGCAGCTAGAGAGTAGGGGTGACTTGCAGTCTAATCGTTTGGTAAGACTACGCTTCGTTAGAGCGCACGCCTGAATGGCCTCATCGGCAGTCTGTCGTAAAGCGTCTGCTACATCTTCCGCGAAGGTGATTGCTATATCGCCGGCTTGCTGGTCCGGGTCTTCAGCCGCTGCGGTCGCGACGGCAACTTTGATCAAGGATGTCGTAGCTGATGGCTGATTGTTGATAGTAGTAGTGATCGTCTCGAGGCTCAAGTAATTTGTATGGGCCTCAATGTACTAATGAAATCTTATAAACACTTTGGCTAGACGACATGCTTAGGCTTTGTTCGCTTACCTGGTATACATGTCCGTTCCATGTTACTATAGGGTTATTAGGGCCAAGATAGGTGAGTAGATAATCGTCTGGGTTGCCGAGTTCCGCCGAAACTGGATTGATGCCAATTTGCCCGGACTCGGTCGGCACAATCGCCTTGACCTCGTTTCCGCCGGCATCCAAGCGAGGCCGAACTAATTTCGGAGCAGGCGTGATCCTCGGACCATCTGGAGCAGCGAATGCAGCAGCGGTAGAAAGAAGGGCGGCGCCGAGCCACAGATTATGTCTAGTCATTCCGTGTTAATTGACCCCTTAATCGAGAAGAAGCCTTGAAATAGTCAACACAGACAGCCGACAGGATGGAAATCGATGAGGACAAATGCAGTGAATGTGGAAGGAAAAAGGTATTTAAATCTAGCTTTGGTTGGGTATATATTCACATATCTGCTTCGAACACCACCCATCGCCACGTCGTATTTTTGGAGTCTCATTCAGGGGCAAGTACCCAATGTGGTTCCCAAAATAATGCACCACTAGAGGGTCACCTTCACTGCGCCTCGTGAGCAATCTTAATTGTTACGTAAGAGTGGAAAGTCAGGAGTCATACTCGGCGAGGTTGACTGCGCCTGTCCGCCTCACTAAAGCTAATATCATACTATTAATGGAGAATTGTAACAATGTCATTGCCATACCGTCGCATTCCATCAGCTCTCGCTTTAGGAAGCATGTGTTGATAGACTTGTTCGCGTTTTTAGCTGTGATGTGGTGGCGCGATTTCGGTCCGATTACTGATCTGAGCTGACATCAGGTCGGTAACATGCAGACTCCTTTTTTATACTGAAACATGCGGGTCGTTGACGGTGAATATATCTGGTTGAGCATAATATCCGCGCCGCGGCTGAGAATTGACAATATTAAGAACATATTCTAATTATACACAAAGGCGCAGCGTTCGCCATTCCCTAGATCTCATTTCTCCTGGGAGGATCGTTTCTTGCAGTGGTCTGCCGTGCCGTTCATCTTGTTTGAAGTCGTGATGGGCTCTATAACTTCCGTGTTCTGCCCTTGCCCATATCCTCGACCTTGATTCTTGGATTGGGTTTAAATGTATCATATTCTGAATTGATCTTAGTATCTTCCCTTAAGTACCTACCTGAGTTGGAAGGATCCCTCGCATCGCCTATAGATTCACACATGATGTTGCTCTCTTCTATTATCGCAGCGTCCTGCGTTGCATTGGGCTTTTTGAGTACCGCCAGCGGGTACCTGATCGATCCGGATTCTTGCACCGGTGGTGAGTTTTCCACTTTGGCCCGCAGGAGTTGACGAACTTACCCGAGATAGACAGTTATCAATTCGTCAAGGATATGGTAGAACAGGCGTTCACCATGGCCAATTTGGCTTCCGCAAGCGTCAAAACAGAACCGATAGATGCAAACGCGGCTTGGCTACTACAACAGCTCTTCAACATAGAAGGCAGCGCTGCAAAGACCATGGTTGAGCGTAAGTCATCCACTATTGAATGTTTCAGTTGATTAATATTTGGCTGCAGTCGCCTTAGATCCGGGCCAGCCGAACAACAAACAGGAAAGAACTGGCATCCGCGTGTTCGAAGAGGAGAAGACGGGGGACTTGGACGACCTGGACAAAAATGAAGTCGTCATCTTCTGCGACACGAGCCGCCTCGAGCGAAGAGTAAAAGATCCGCTCCATCTATACGACAACAAGGTAAAACGAGCCGTCGGAAGTACCAATGGCTGCGGCCGTGCTTTCATGTACACGCAGACGTTTGCCAACCATTGGGATGTCATCCAAGTCTGCCCGTGGTTCCTGCAATACGCTATGGGAAAGAAGTTTCAAACTAAAAAGGACATCACGTCGCTGCGCGCCTATCTGGCTGTCAAAGGGCTCGACACTTGGATTACTAACAAGAAATACACGCCCATCGACCTGATGAGTCTTTGGGATAAGGCCATGCTCCATGAGATGATGCATACGACACCGGGCGGGTTTAAGGACGACATCGGAGGGTTTGACGGCTACGGCTGGAAAAATTGCAAGGGGCTCGCAGGCGACGGTAGCGGGAAGAACAACGCTGACTCGTGGGCACTTTTTGGCAGCGCGCTGTATTGGTTTAGCCAAGGTAGCCCGATTGACGAAAATGGCAATTTCGTCTCGACCCCGTCGGTTCAGGGGAGCTCAAGGAGGTGGCTTGGTTCTGGGGCTGGCCGGGGTATAGATGCTGTTCAAGTCGATGCAATAAAGCATCTCATGTAGTGTGTAGGTAAAATTGTCAATGAATATTTTCGGAAGAGGTGTCGATTTTCTGCGAACGTGTTTCGATTACACCAAGTCATCGGGTAAGGAGCCCTGCGTACCCAAGTTACAGGCCTTCGACCTGCCGGTCGACCACCCATCCATTCAACATTTCTTCTGCGGCTACGAGTCGCTGCACGTCTCGCTCCCAGGTAATGTTCAATTCTCCATGCGCTCCCTCCCTCAGAACGTTCTTTAGCGGCTGTAGAATCTCTGCCTCCCGCTCCTGCCATCCGCTTGTCCAGAAAGGCGACACGCTTAATTCGACACGTAGCCACTGTAGACGTTCGAGCCTCGCCAGAGCCTCCCAGGTTTCTGTCCATTCTCGCCACTCCTTGCTACTCTTACCACCTCTATGACCCCAGTTTCTCCATAATGAAGCCGTCCAACTTTTCTTGGGCTGCTGCGACCGTGCCGTCGGCGGCGGCGACGGCGGGTTGGACAAGGTCCAAGAGATGTCAAATCGCCGGAGCAGCAGGGCGCCCACACCAGCCGCAAGCAGCCGTACAACCGCCGGGTCGCCTACAGAAAAGGTGTTGCCACCGTAGAGCAGCGGAAGCGCCTCGGCGTGGGCGCGAGCGCAGGTTAGCGGGAGACTTAATAGACGGGTGGCGCGCAGAGCTTTGACTTGCGGCCCACCAATTCCAGGCGTTTGCAAGGTAAGAGTCAACCCGTTTCGGGGTCCCTCGGCGGCTAGAGGAATGGGTGAACCGTGAACCACGACGAGACCAAAAATGTGAAGGCGCAGCTCCACAGGCAAAGCCGAGAACAGCAGAGACTGAGCCTGGGAGTTAGGTAGATGAGCCCGACGCCTGTGTCGTCGAGTTAGGAGGGTAAACATTGCTGGATAAGGTGGATAAGGGGGAATCAAATTGGGAGTTTGCGTTGGACATTGAAATCAGAGCGCGAGAAGGCTGACTCAGCTACAGAGGTATGCAATAATATAGTGGCTTAATATCCAGTAATTACAGTGACTAGCCACTAAGCTCCAGGGAGCAGATCGCTATTCCGCTTCTTAGCTGCTAGCTGTTAGCTTGGTCTAATGAAAAGTGGGGATGGGAATTCCCAAAGATAAGGGCCCCGGCCAAACGGCTCAGGGACAACTCTCATCACAAGAGCCTCATCGATCCCGCGGCACAGAGCAGGACTGGTGGTCATCTATAAAGGAATCATCTGGACCCTTTCCATGCCCGAAGTTGAAGATGAATTCACCCACCGAGACCGCCGGGCCCGGGGAGGATGGGAACGCCTTTCCACGTGCTGTAAGTACCAACTCAATGCGTTCACTCGGCCAAGATAAGGGTAGTTTGGTCTTCACCCATTCCGAGGATTTCCAAACCGAGACGATCCGAAGGTCAGAGCGTACACATATGCTTACAGATAAAACCGTACAAAGTGTGATCAGTGCCGACTGCGAAAGGTGAGCATGTTGCTTTCGCTCTTCCCCGAATATTAGATAGGTACCACTAATTACTCACGATAACGATTCTCATATTAGGTTCGCTGCGACAGGCGGAGCCCGTGTGCGAATTGCACGACGGCCAAGTACCACTGCTCATTCACCAGCAATGGTCCGAGACCGAGAGAATCACGGCAGCGTGTGCTGATATCGTCGCAATAGTACGAGCCTCACTCTTCAGCTTCTGTCCTTTCGATCAAAGTTACAAGGGGGCTGATGATTCGATCCTACAACCTACAGTGAAAGAAAGATAGACTACATTGAATCTCGACTTGACAAGATCACGAATCTTGTCGAAAAGATTGCCGAAAACCAGAGCCGGATGGGCACCCCTAACAGTAAAGGCGTCTCTGACACAGCAGTCGAGCCATCTCCCATAGTTGCATCTCCGTTGGGATTGGAGAATGAAGTTTCACAGAGACCCGAGAGGCCCGCGACCGGTAGTCTGCACCCGGACAAGAGCCACGGCGGCTCTGCCTTTCAAGGCAACAGCTCGGTGACGGCCCACGCCGCCTTTGCCGGGCAGTTCGTCGAGGACGCTGTTACCCGTCACACGTCGCTCGAGTCTGCGCACCCGAACATGCGCGTTGCCATGTCCTCGTTGCGGCAGCTGCTGCGTATGCAGAGCCAGCAAAACACCGCAAGCGAGACGCACCTGGCGCACGCCAAGCTCCTCGGACGTGACGTGCTGTCCCGGCTGCCCATGGCACCGCTAGCGACCGTGGTCGATGTGTTGCGCGAGCTTAAGGAGCGGAAACCTGTCACATTCACGCTTATCTGCGCCTTCGACAGCGTGGATTATTTCACCGAACAGTGCAAGAAAGTCTACTTTCCCACCGAGAACTTCAGCCAGGCGACTTTCGTGTCGGTCAATGCGGGCTTGTATTACCTCTTCCAGGAGAAGACGGCCTTGGCGGTGCAGACCGGAGACATGGCGGCGGCGTCGGCCTACCGGGAACATAGCGGCACATGTCGGGACAACCTAGAGACGGCCCTTGCAAATTTGAGCCTGCTGATGCCTCCGCGAAAGGAGACGGTCGAGGCCCTCATCATGGCGGCGAGCTATGCTACCGAGATCTCGAAGCCCTCGCTAGCTTGGCAGCTTAATGCGGCTGCGTGCCAGGTCTGCCTCGCGCTAGGCTATCACCGCAAGGACTTCCTACCGGGAGAGACCGAGGACACGAGGAATAGGCGTGTAACACGATTCTGGCTGGTATACATCTTTGACAAGGCACTCGCTCTTAGGTTTGGACGATCGTCAAACTTGCAGGACTATGACATCACGGTGCCGCGCAGGCTCGGGCCGCTGGGCGAGTTCGAGGAGCACCGCGAGACGATCCACGGCTGGCTGCGCCACGCCGAAGCCCAGGGCGAGACGTACGAGAAGCTATACAGTCCCATCGCGTTGCTCCAGCCGGTCGATCAGCGCGTTCAATCAGCGCGCGCGTGCGTAGAGATCCTTCTCCGTGAAGTGGACAAGCTGACCGAGACCCGGAAGCGCCTGGAGACCGACGGGTCGGCAGGGAACAGTGGGAGCGACGCCATCTCGGCTATGCTTCTCAAGTCGGATGAGGTCTCGATCCTATCTACCCTAACATTAGTCTACCGGGCTGTCCCACCCGGGGCCATGGCTACTCCTCCGGGCCCGTCGTCCATGTTTTGTGTCGAGTGCATCGATTGCGCAAGAGACGTGGTGCAATTGCACCTAGAATGTACCGAGCTGTTTCGAGGCAAGCCGGAACTAGCCACTGCATATATGCATTGGTGAGTATATCAGTAAGGTGTCGAAGGACACGTCAAAGATATTCCCCTACCCCTTCCGGACTCTACCATCATGGTCCGGGCTGACTTTTCGTGATCCAGGGCCATTCTTTTCTCCCCCTTTATACCTTTTATTGTACTCTTCTGTCATGCTATCGAGAATTGCCATGCCGGCGATCTCCAGCGCGTCGAGAAGTTCAAGACCTCGCTGGAGCCCTTCCGCAGCGTATCAGAGCCTGTCGACAGGCTCTACCGGCTCTGCGAGGTGCTGTACAACGTGGCAGTGCTCTACTTTGAAGCAAAGCAGAACCAGCAGGAGGCATCGGGCGAGCTGCAGCAACACAATCGCGGTCGTAATCACGGTCCCGCCCGCGACACTACGATAGGTGACGAGCTCGAGATGTATCTGAACCAGGCCGGATTGTTGCCGATGGACGACACAGCCCTGCGTGCTATGGGTCTAGGGTTTCAATCGGCAGCTTACGAGCCGGCCTCTCAGGGAGTAGATGCCCAGGCGAGCCAAGCCGCAAACTGGTATTTTGGGTATATGAACATGGTGGGCTGGTCAGAGTCCAGTCCATCGAGCTGGCCTCGTTAATACTTTACTACGGCGCTTGTTACTTTGAAGATATGTATGTCACGTTTGCCAGGAGTTGGTATGATACGATACGTCCAATGAAGATGGAGTGACAGTGTAAATTCAAACCCCCTGGTATGTCTCCAGAAGTTGCATGCACACTTCATGTTAATCTATGACCGAGCTAACCAATCTATATAGGTACCCTAGCGAGATCGAAAGTCCAAGACAATATCATTGTTGCCTATTCAGGTACTCGAGAAAGTCTACTATAAAGCAGCAGTTTCTAGAGCAAATAATATGAATCATTTCATCATATGGAAAGTCCGTGTCTCATCATTTGCCATCATAGTACCAGGTAATCTAACGATTTCCCAATGAAACTCACCCCCTATATTCTCTTACCACATAACCCCCACCCGCCAATTCCCTGTCTCCAAGCCTTCTTTGATGTACACCAAATGCATACCTCGCTTATAGGTCCTGGATCTCCTCATTCCCGGGAACCATATTGCTCAGGGGGCCCTTCTTTACCATGATACTCATAATCTCGTACAGGGCATCGGCGGCAGCCATGGTAGTGAGCTCGGCGTTCGTGTCGTACGCGGGCTGCAATTTCACGCTGGTCAGCATCTTCGATCTTCAAGGTTTGAGACATTCCAGAAAGCAGCAACTCACAGCAACCTCGACGACGTCCGCCGCCACAATGTTCAAGCTCTCCAGACCTCGAATGATGGTTCTCAGCTCGCGGGTCGACCAGCCTCCCGTCTCGGGCGTTCCGGTGGCGGGGGCGAAGGCAGGATCCAGTGTGTCGATATCGAGAGACAAGTAGACGGGGCCATCGCCGACTCGCTCGAGGATCTTCTTAATGATGCCGTCCGTACCGATCTTATCCACCTCGCGCGCCTCGACGATCTCGAAGCCGCAGTAGCCGTCGTTATCGTAATCGCTTGGCCCGCTAAGGGTTGTCCGGATACCGGCGTGGATGTTGCTATTGTTGGATAGCAGGCCCTCCATGGCGGCATGATAGAAGTAGGTCCCGTGGTTGACGCTGGCTACCTCTGATGGAGATCCGCCGAACACTTTCGGTCGCCCTGCGTCGCAATGTCAGCTCGGTCTGCTTCTTATTACCACTTCAACCCAAGGGATTGCCTGGAAAGCACAATTGGCAGATGCTTACATGTGTCCAAGTGACTGTCAAAGTGGATGACGGAAATGGGACCGTATGCACGCTTGATCGAGCGAAGCAGCGGCAGAGTGATCGTGTGGTCACCCCCGAGCGTGATAATGCGGGGAAGCGTCCTGTCTTTCTTTCCCGGGCCCTTTTCTTTGGCAGCAGTGATCGGAGCGCGTGAGAGAAGTTCAAAGTGTCCCTCCTCGATCTGATGGAGGGCGTAAGTGTTATCGTAACTGGTATGGTGTTAACTTCCTAGTGCAGCGAAACGCAGTCACCCCCTAATAAGCATGTACCTGGTGACAGGGATGTCGCCGCAGTCGAGGACGGTAGCCCAGCTGTTGAATGGGTTCGTATCAAGGGGAACATTATAGCCGCCGCTATTGATCCAACTAGATCAGTTTCTCGAGTCCTAATACCCGTTCGGACCAGACATACTATAGGTTAAGCCTTCGAGATCCCTGACGAATACCGGATGGGCCGAAGCGGGCACCGGGCCTGTAAGACGTGCCGGTATCAAAGGGGGCACCTGAAAGCTTGTGAGCCAGAACGTTCCGTATCACCATGACCAAGAATAGCACTGACCAATGAAGGCAATGTCGTACTGAATGTCTCTATGTTCTAGACAGGGCCTGTATGGCAGACGTCCAAACGTCGAGATACCAGAGAATACCGAGTCGGCCTGTCTATTTGTAAGTTCGGGGGCTCACGTGGACATCCTGTTACTTGCACCGAGGGCCTACTTGCCTGCGTCCCGCCATCTCCAGGAAGGGTTTGATACCAAAGAGACTGGTGAGGTCCAGATATGGGCTTCTGATCATGCCCGGCATGGGCTATGACGGTGCTTGCCCAGCCGAGAGTGAGGAAGGCAGTAGACAGCATGTTGTATATTACCTAATCCACCCAAGTATGTATGTAATATTCGTCCACCTAGACGTATAGAGAGGCAAGAAACCGAACGAGCAGGAGAAAAGAGAATATCCGAAATTTTGCACATCTTCAAAAGTCGACCCCTCAAGCTTTTGATAAACCCCTATGAACTTTCGGTCCGTAACTCGGTATAGACGAACCGAGAGTCATGTTCAATTCTCTCCCACGATAGGGTGAAGGATGATGCCGAATATGGAAACGCGCTGATTGGCTCGGTGCGCCGCGGGATCCCGCGGGCATCTAAAATGGAGACGGAGGTGGATCACTGCAACACAATAGATAAGGAGCGTCTGATCTCGGGCGTTCGCTCGGCTATGGGGCCGAGCCTAGTGAGTGGTACGACTACCGATGAGGCTCTGGAATGGCCGGGTATCCTTATCACTACCCACATGGGGCCTATAATATCTAAATGACAGCCCGATAACAATTGCTAGGAGCTATTGTTGTTGTTAAACCAATACGAAATCGACTATGGCACCTGTACTACCTATCATCGACTTTGGGCCGTTCTTGGATCCAGAAGCTTCCTTGGAGGCCAAGAAGAATGTTGCACTCGAGCTCGACAGGGCTTGTCGTGACGTCGGCTTCTTCTACTTGAAAAACCATGGAGTTCCATTAGAGCTCATGAAAGCTATGCTCGATAGTGCACGTGAGTTCTTCGAGAGGGCGACGCCGGAGGAAAAGGAGCGGATAGCCCTGAAGAAGACGGCAGAAGGTGGCGACAATGCTCGTGGTTGGCTTCAAGTACGGAAGAAAGACGCAGGATCACACGAGGTTCGTCGAGAGACATGAGTCTGTATTTTCTTTGATCACCGCTAATATGGGATAACTAGGCTGTTGATATGTATCGTCCGGTCCAAGCGACCGGGCCACCTTACATAACCGGCATGGGACCAAACAAGTGGCCCTCAACACCTGCCAACTTTAAAAAGCTTTCCGAAACATACGTCGAAAAGGTCACGTCACTAGGGAACTCGGTCATGAAGGCCTTCGCTGTGGGCCTCGGTGTTGACGATGAGATTTTTCTTTCGCGCGTCGACAAGGCTTTCTGGAACCTCCGGATCCTCGGTTACGAAGGCAGAAAGTCCAAAAGCAAGGAGAACGCAGGCATCGGCGAACATACTGGTATGACTCTTGATCGCTTAGCTCGTAAATGTCTCGTTTTCTAAATATGCCAACTTGTCTAGATTTCGGAATCCTTACCTTTCTTATGACGGACTCGACCAAAAATTCCTTGCAGGTACTGGATAAGACGGGAGAATGGATCTGGGCTGACCCTGTCGAGGTCAGAGACAGCCAACACTATAAATATCTTCCATGACTAACGACTCCCGGCAACAGGGCTGCTATGTTTGCAACATTGGTGACATGCTGTCCGAGTGGACCCGCAACGCCTACAAATCTACGCTTCACCGCGTCTGCCACAACTCAGACTCGCTGCGCATTTCGATCCCCCTCTTCTTCGATCCTAACTGGGATGCCTTCATCTCACCCGTGCTTCCCCCGAGCAGTGGAGAGTCGGATGAGAAAACTCGTGGAATCCGCTACCGTGATACCTTCATCCGAGCCGTGGAGAAGCCTCTTTGGAGGGACCCTCTCACTCCGCCAGACTCTTCATGATTAGTATGCTAGTGGCGACCTAGTGGGGATTTTCAATATTGTGGCAAGTTATGGATGTTTACCTATCATATGGACAGGTTGCCCACTATTCCGCTTTACAGACGATGTAATATGATATTTATTCTTGACAGTTTTCATAGTCTTCTAGTATTTATACCTTTCTTTATACAATAAGTATTTGCTATAACCAAAGCGTTTCAGGGCAGCAGCCCACGTAGTCCAGGCACTAAGCTATTTCTCCTTCAGATTTTATACGTTTTACTCCCATGTGCGGTGCAACAAAAAGTACGTCACATATAATTAGATTTAAAAATGAGTTCTGTTTTGACACAAGTGAAGAGGCTCCAGTAGCAAAGATACTAGCCGAACAGGAAAGGGGCTCATTAGCTTCAGCGTTAAGGTTTGGGAGGTGGTGTGCGACAGTGCGTTCTAATTATGTAGTAATTTGGCATGTGGACAACGAAATCTAAATGGTAACTTCGTTCATATGTACCCTTAACCTCCCAAGTCTCCCAAGTCTGCGCCCAGGCTACCCTGCTGCTAAACTCGTCCCGAAACAGGCTCATGATGCCTAACAATTGTAATCCTAGGGGACAATTGCTCAAAGTACAGAGGATCAGATTCTCAAGAAATCCATGTGATCTATCGACAAGACGGGAACAATTATTCCAACTGAATTCTCTTATTCACACACGACTTAGGAAGCGTGCTCCCGCTCTCCGGGCCCTTTAAACCACTTCCTGGCACTTAGGAAATACCAGGGCAATATCAGGCAAAGAAGTCCCAGATAAAAGCCGATAGACCAGTTGAAGGAGTTCACGTTAGGGTTGGGGGTGGACGGGAACGAGAAAAGGGGAAGAGTGAGAACTGCACAAAACGCTGGTTAGAAACAACTCGAACAGTAATTGAAGTTATGAATTTTTTCGACTTACGACCCCAAGCTACCGCGACCCATCGAACCGGCCTCGACCACTTTCCAAGGCTAAAAGGACCAGGTATATATTGCGGGTTGTCTTCGTAGATACACCTTGATGGAGGGATGATTAGTATGCATTTCGCCATGAAATCTTTGCTTGGGGGTTGTACTTACCTCATCAAGATAGGCATCAGATAAGCTGTAGCGCCGGCCAGAGAAGAACCGGAGAAGAAGGCATGGAGAGCATTTGTAGAGCCTAGAGAGATGAGTCCAACGAGGGCGAAGACGGTAGAAAGGGCCAAGGTAGCGTTCAGGGGCGTCTTGGTGACTGTGTTGACGTGGCTCAGCCACTTGGAAAATGGCAGGGCGCCGTCACGCGCGTAGGCGAAGTAGACCCGGGTACCGGCCGTGTTATTGACAAATACGACACCAAAGTTGGACAGGACAGTACAGATCCAAAGGAGTTTAGCGAAGGCCCCATTGCCCATGGCGAGCACAAGAATGGCGCCTAGAGGCTGACCGAGAGGCGACTCAAAGATGGCATCGATGTCCGATGCGGCAAAGGCCAGTACGGCGTTGAAAGCGTAGCCTAGTACGGCGACGCCGGCACATGAGACGATCATGGCGCGAGGTACTACGGTGGATGCGTTGTCGGTTTCCTCAGAAAGATGCGCTTGGCTTTGTCAGCGGTCATAGAAATGGAATATGGGTAATGGACAAGGTAAAGACTACCCACCTGCGGAGTCATAACCGCTAATGCACCAGCAAGGTGTCAGGAACGTTAGCAGAAAGACGAGGCCCGAGCTGGACCATTTCGTCTGATTGTAACTCGAGGTGAACATGTCCTTGGCGGAGTTATAGTTCCCGCTCTGCTTGGAATAGATTGGTAGCGCAATAAGCAGGACGAAGAACGTGACGGTGCCAAGCCAAACGAACACGTTGCTGATCTGCCCGAGGATCTTGCTAGGAAGTACCATCACAATCGCACACCTGTCCCTAAGATGTTAGGCGCGGTCGATCTAGGAAAGAGGAAAGGAGAGGGGAGACGAGAGCAATGACAATCCACTGACATTACGATAGAGGCTAGGTAAATCTGAGATTATTAGCCTGGCATCCTCCAGTCCCTAGACACGGTACGTATGATGATGCTTACCAGGTATGTTTCCCAGGCGGTAGGGTCAAAGTTGGGATTGTACATGACCACGAGAGCCTGGATCATATCTGCCTGGGTCATGAAGAATGATGCTCCACCTAGAGAGGCGGCCATGACTTGGCACCAAGCCTAGCAAAAGTACTATCAGTATCAAAGGTTGGAGCGAGAGAGCACGCTGCTTACCGTGACCCAGCTGGCAACTTTCTTAGCTTTCGGTGGCGCATTCCTGAATGTCCTTTACAATTTGTGTAAGCCTCGAAACCTAGACGACGGGATAATACAAGGGTCGGTTACCAGTAGTATCTAGAGCCGAAGTTAGTTAGTTGCTAGCCGTCAAAGGACAAGGGGTCATCTTACAGTCCTCCCGCTGTGGGCATAGACGAACTCATTTCCGCCAAGGAAAGGACTTGGAACATAATAAAGATGGAGGCGACTAGCCAACCCCATGTCATGGGCAACAGTCCCAGATATCCCAAGCTGTACCAGATGGTGCCTATTGGGCGTGTGTCAGTTATGCCAGTTCGCTCAGACGGGAATGCAACCCTAAGTATTTGCACGTACCTCCAAGACTAGGAAGCAGTCCGAGGCCAGTCAGGCAGAAGGCTGTCATGGACCAGAAGTTGAATCCTCTCTTCATGTGCTGCTCGTAACCCATATAGTACAGCTTTTCGTTCTCGACGTCCGAGTCGATGACCTTGCCCTCGACGGCAGAGGCCGTCACGGAGGGACTGTGTTCGATCTTTTCCGACATGGCTTTCTGGAGTGACTTGTTCGTATTGGGTCAGAATTCGTCACAGAGACAAGAAGATATGATGGATATCGAGATGAAGAGAGGTCCTAGAGAAACATGGGTAGGTCTCTGCTACTGATATAGCTACTCATATAACCGATGCCTCTGCGGCGTTCAAGTCGGAAGCAAGATAGAAGATAGGGAGAGAAGCTTATCAGTTGCTAGTCGTTAGCCTTCTCATTGCGCTTCTTCCTTTTTTTCAGCTCCTGCCCAGAACATCTGGAACATGAGAAACATATTTCTAGACTTGGTCGACGAGTGTTTTCCTTATCTCTACGTGCAAGGTTCGGGAAGCCGCGGCGATTTTGGGGGCGCTAATCCACAGTTGGCGTCTTCGCTATCTCCCGAGGACCCCGCGGTATTCGGAGGTACAAACCAAAATAGCTGGCTTCGGAGTGTTGCTCTCGTAAAGACCACTCATTTCCGGGCTCCAAGGGGACGATAAGAACAACGTGTTGGGGATATCAAAATCATTCAGTGAGAGGGAACATATTGCACGGTAACGATGCATCTTTCCAACGAACCAGCCGATGCAGCCGATGCAGCCAGCGCAGCCAGCGCTCTCCCACCATGGGCCGAAAAATTACTTAAGCGGCCGCTCGTCGAGATCCGCCGGGGATTCTCTATCGGATATGAAGCGCCCTCGGAGGATGCGTCCACTATCGTTCTGACAGCGCCTTCGGGAAAATACGTCGACATCCGCTTCTCGACGCTGCCGCGCTCCCAGGCGGCGCTGGCGGTCAAGACCCAGGGCAAAATCTGGGGCTACGCGACGGCCGGCCTGTCCACGGCCACCATCCTGCCGGGCAAGGGAAACTGCCCGCCGTACGACTGCACGGTGCACGCGACGTGGGAGCATGCCATAGACTCAAGCGGCAGTTTCGACACGGATGGTGCCGACCTGCTGCTACTCGCGAACGGGGCCAGGATGGAGGTCGGCAGCATGGTCATCCACGGAAAGATGCAGATGTTCAAGGAGTACTGGGTGACACCTACGAGCGGTTCCACCGAGCGGCCTTGCATCGTTGTCGAGCTGGAGGACAGCGCGGCCGACGGCGCCAAGGGTATGGCAATCAGGATAGGAGACTACTGCCAGGGTATTCTGCAACACGGCGACGAGTTTTGGTTCGAGAGATGGGAGCTTCAGGATGGAGAGTGCAAGTGGACTAAAGACGCGAGGAGTAATACCCCTACGTCTGATATGGGCATTCTTCCCTGCTGGTTGATGACAGAAAAAGCGAGGACGTTTGGGGAGACTTTCATGATGGACGGGAGAAAATGGTGCGTCACCGAAGCATTTGCGAAGACACCCAAGTTGTAAAACATTAGCTACCTCCTAGGTACTCCCGCACTGGATAATTATCAATCATGCACTGCACCAAGGGCTAGTACATTCACACAATAAGGCTCTACCGAGAACGAGGATGAAATGTGGCAAGCGAAAGAAAATCGGATGAAGGATGCTTGGTTTCGGAATCTAAGCTGAGTGCGAAAGCTGAGCCAAAAAGCTGAGCCAAAAAGCTGAGCCAAAGCCCCCTGCCCAGCGCATCAGCGCACTGACCATGCGGTAAATATTGCGCTACCCGCTCTATTTTTATGTCTGTGAAAACGCTGCGAGTATGTCCTTAGTGGTCGTTACAGCGCCAAAAATGCCCCCTTCTTCGCAGATGGTCCCCAACGCGGCCTCGTGCAGGTCTATACGACCCGTGGCCGTGGCATCTGAGACGATGACGCAATCGAGGCCCATGTCGTCTATTGCGGCATCAGCATCTTACTACCCGTTCGCGTCCGCAAGGCTGGGCACTTACTCGCGTCTCTCATAGTCGTCGTCACGCACACATCTGTGGTAACACCACAAATAACGAGATTCTTAATACCACGGTTATCGAGCAGGAGTTTCAAATCGGTGTATTGAAACGCGCTTCTACCGGGCTTGTCGATGACCGGCTCCGACGGGAGAGGCGACAGCTCCGGAATGATATCGTGGCCCTTCTCTCCGCGGACCAACAGCCTACCGTTGGGGCCGTAGTCGCCGATCCCTTTACCACTAGGATTGTTCCGGCTACGCCAGAGTTCGCGGCTCGAGAGCGTAGATAGGTCCGGCCGATGGCCTTCCCGGGTGTGATAGATGGCGTAGCCAGCTGCGCGGAAAGCCTCGACGAGCGACTGTATCTGGGGTATGATGTCCCTCATGGGCTTGATCGAGATACCTTGAAAGTCCAAGTAGCCGCCAGGCGAACAGAAATCCACCTGCATGTCTATAACTATCAAGGCGCTCGACTTGCCACCAAAGGATGAATCATGTGGCCAGCTGTATGGCGTCGCCTTGATAGAGTTCGCAATCGCCGTCATTTTCCAAGACGAAGACTGATGGTAGACGGAGAAGGTAGTGTAATGTTGGTACTGCTGCTGCGCATCCGACGCACCTATTACTTACCCCTAGGCAGATACTCGAGGCAGTCATAGAAGCCTCGTTTATTACTAATGGAGATTAGCAATATCACTTATTCTTTTCGAGCTTGCATTATCACACGATCGCACACGATGCCCGTTCAATTGCTTATCGACATCTGGACCGTATCTGAGTGGAGCTCAAGCGATACGCACAGAACGCAGCAGCGCTAAATTGCCGCGGGATCCCGCGGGCTCATCACGCCCGGCTCGACCAATGGATTAAGTCTCCATCGTCTTCGGATACCGGGCGGGCTTCCCTGTATCGAAAATGCAAGAGATAGGAAGGGAAAAGACGAGAGAGAAAAAGAAGAAGAAAGCGAGCCTAGGTCTTCGGCCTAGGCCTGTTCGAGGAATATTCAATTAGCACGGCTACCCTTGATACCCTTGACTAAACCGCACCCGAGGCCATGATTTTTGAAGATCGTC
Source organism: Hypoxylon rubiginosum (assembly GCA_902806565.1). Classification (NCBI taxonomy): domain Eukaryota; kingdom Fungi; phylum Ascomycota; class Sordariomycetes; order Xylariales; family Hypoxylaceae; genus Hypoxylon; species Hypoxylon rubiginosum. The sequence continues at coordinate 211,985 of CADCXA010000057.1, read as the reverse complement.
GAAACCGGAAATCTGTTATAAGGTAAATACCAGGTATGTGCCTAGTAGGACGTAGGTATTAATATCAGGAGCGTCGAAATTTTCACGGGGCATTGAACAACGTCCATACCGTACAATTCGGACACTATGAGGGAAATACAGGAAAAGTCGAAGGCCACCAGCGAGCTGCATGCCACCCAAATGCTCTCGACGACGTTTCCTCCAGTCTCGGCGCCGGCCTTCAGCATCTACGGCGGCCAACCATTACCAGCCACCGCGGAGAAGATGGCCCTCGCATCAGACATAGAGGAATCTGTCGCGACAGACTCGGGGGTGGTGCCTGATCGCCACGCTCTGCCAGCAGACTTCCCCGATGGCGGTCTCGATGCTTGGCTCTGCGTGTTTGGTGGATGGTGCGCCATGTTTGCCGCATTTGGCCTTGTCAACTGTCTCGGTGTTTTCTTGACATACTACGTCGAGGGTCCTCTAAGCCCATACGGCTCGAGCGCCGTCAGCTGGATCGTGACCGTGCAGCTGTATTTCCAGTCGGGTAGCGCAATCGTCTGGGGTCGCCTATACGACGTGTACGGGCCGAAGTGGTTGTTATACGGGGGGAGCCTCATGTACATTTTTGGGTTGATGATGACTTCTTTGGCTACCCAGTACTACCAGATATTCCTGGCGCAGTCACTCGTCAGCGCCATGGGCTCGGGGGCCATCTTTAACGTGTCGCTGACCTGCGCAACTACGTGGTTCCACAAGAAACGTGCTGCCGCCATGGGCATACTAGTCTCGGGTTCCTCGCTGGGTGGCGTGATCCTCCCCATCATCTTTAACCAGCTTATTCCCCGGCTGGGGTTTCCCTGGACCCTTCGCATAGTCGCCTTGATTCTTCTCGCCCTCTGCAGCGCCGCATGCCTTACTATCAAATCGCGTCTACCCCCGCGGCCTAAGGCGCTCAAGGCCAGGGACTACGTCCGTCCCCTGACCGAACCTGCTTTCCTCTTTACTGTCCTCTCCGGCTTCTTCTTTCTCTTGGGGATGTTTATCCCTTTCAACTATGTCACCCTGCAGGCCGAAGCAGCAGGCGTGTCACCCAATCTGGTGCCGTATCTCTTGTCTATCATTAACGGGGTCAGGTCAGTAGGAATAGGGGTACCTCCTTTAACAAGCCACTACCATACTAATGTACGACGTTTGCAGTATCTTTGGTCGTATCATTCCCGGTTTCATCGCCGATGTAGTCGGACGCTACAACACCATGATCATAATCACCGCGCTTTCAGCAGTCTTTACATTGTCGCTTTGGATTCCGGGCAGGGGATCCGCTGCAATCGTAGTGTACGGAGCCATATTCGGCTTTACGTCCGGGGGCTACGTCTCCATCGGGGCACCATGTATCGCTCAGATCTCCGATATCAGGGAGATTGGCACCCGAACCGGGACGGCCTATTTACTTCAGGCCTTGGGCGGACTAATAGGTTCGCCTATCGCCGGCGCCCTTGTCAGCAAGATGGGTGGTAACTACTTGGGACTACAGCTGTTTTGTGGGATTAGTATGTGCGTTAGTGTTGCTTTTAACTTGGCAGCACGGCATGCCCAGGTTGGTTTTAAACTAGCCAAGGTATGAGATTTTTTTATTTGAAAGAAATAGGCGCAATTAGATTCAATAGCGCTGTCGAACTCAGTGCCATATAATACCTTATACAAACCAATAACCATATTGCGAGTACGTATTGATCTTCTATCGTAGAAACGGGAAAACGTTTATCAGTGCTACCTAGAGAGGTGCTTACTAACGAACGACGATGCACGTTCTAACAAGCATAGAACTTGTATACCTATATCGAGAATGGTGGTAAATATACGCCTTCGTTGGGCTATGAAACGATCAGGTCCAAGAGGGAGGTGTAGCTTAGGTACCTGGTAGGTATCCATGAATTGCCTAGATAGTTGATATTGTGTATTGCCGAAGCGATTGCTGGCTTCCTGGTGTGCTGTGCACCTGCTGCTCCAAGGCCCTCTATTTTCTTAGTAAAGCAAGCCAGAAAATTAATAAAATTAATAGGAGAGCTAATACATACGACGACAAGAATAGATTTGGGAACTACATCACGGTCAGGCTCTCTCGACCTACCTTTCATGTTTTTGGCCATGATCCAGATCGCAAGGAAATCCAGGAGACCACATACTACGTCTGGATGTTCGTGGAGGACCTACTCCGTACCTAATCTCAAAGAGGAATATGGCTCACACAACTACAGCTCCATGAGATATTCCAGATATTTTCAGGCATGTTAGGTGGTCTCTTGGTACGCTTATACCCCAACGAAACTTGGTGCGCACCTCAGAAGTCTGCTCGCGATGTTCTTGCCGCCGCTTTGGACTCTGGCCCTCCGCCACTTACTGGGCGGCCCAAGGGGCTTTATCTGAGCAGCTCGGATCTTGGAGATTATAATTCCGAGGCAAAGGACCCCAAGAGGCAGGTGATATGGGAAGATAATGTTTAGGTTTCACAGTTGAAGGGAAACGATACTATGCTTCAGAATTCGAAGTGATAGCTGCCTAGCGTGGTTGTTTCCTTATCGAGTGGTCAGCCTCGTGACAAGTTACACTGAGAAAGTCTAGGGTCCTAAAATACAAGTCCAGATCAGGTCGTCAATTATTTATATTACGGTCGACCTGAAAAGTCAAGTTATTGTAGCAGCCAAAATTATATCATTCCAACTAGTGTCCAACCCACGATTGGTGAACAGCTCCGTACCTGTTCCCGAGCGGCTTAGCCGCATCGATGATTTTTCGCATTTCTTGCTTCTCTTCCTCCGTCAGTTCAACATCTCTGGACCCCCAATTCTCCGTTAGCCGTTCAGCCTTGGTCGTGCCTGGGATGGAAATCATCCCCTGCGCGGCGACCCAAGCGAGCGCGATCTGAGCCAGGGTGCAGCCTTTCCGGGAGGCGAGCCTCTTTATCTCTTCGACGATGGCGCGATTCTTGTAAAAGTTCTCACCTTGGAATTTCGGAACTAGAAGTAGGAATAGTTTTAGTAGGTATTTGGTAGAGATGTAAGCTTGTACTAGCGACGCGAAGTGGACGTAAGGTTGTACTAGTGACATGAGAGGACTCACCCGTGCGGCGGAAATCATCGGGGGCAAAGTCGTCAGGAGATTTAAAGGGAAAATCATCAACAAGCCACCCGTGGCCTAGTGGACTGAAAGCCACAAAGGCTATGTCAAGTTCCTTGGCCGTGTCTACCAAGCCATCCATCTCGTGCAAGGTCTCGAAAGCTGAGTACTCGGCCTGGACAGCATCGATCTTTGCAACTATTTATAGGGTTAGCAGAGAACCTACGAGACAAAATGCGAACCTGACTTGAGTTGGCTTTGCGCAGCGTGGCAGCAGAGCATTCAGAGAGGCCAATGTACTTGGTCTTGCCGGCCTTCCGGATTTCGTCGAGAGCAGGAATAGACTCTTCAAGAGGGGTATCTATGGGTGGAGATTTATTTAGCACAAGCGATCAGTACCTAGGGTGGCTGGCAAACGTACTGGGATCAATCCGATGAAGGTAGTAAAGATCGGGAGTGAACCCGAGTCTCTCGATAGTACCTTCGATGTATTCTTTGATGTGCGAGGGAGAGTTGGTGACAGCCGCAGGAGGGGAGAATACATTGATACCGCACTTCGAGGCAACTACCGGCCAGTGTCAGGCAACTTGTCATTCGGAAGGAAACCACTTGAATACTCACTAAAGAGTTTATCGCGGACGTTGTGTTTCCTGATGAAGTCTCCTAAGAGCTTCTCGTTAACGCCGGCTTGATAGACGACCTTTATATATGTTAGTCCCCTTGAAATAGCACCCATGACGGACCTAATAACAGCTTAAGCTCACCGCGGTGTCCCAGAAAGTGCATCCTAGCTCAATGGCCTTCAACAAAACGGGTTCGGCTTCCTCAAGCGTGAGATTGTACCCCATGCCGTGGCTCAGACCCATTGCCCCGAAACCGGGTACTGTGACATGAATGTCTCTGAAGGGGAGTGTCTTAACCATTGTCGCTTAGTAAATAGACCGTCGGCTTTTCTGTAGCGTGTGTAGGTGTATGTGTGAGAGTGAGGGGTCGAGGAAGAGTGTCTACCTATATAAATATCTTCTAATCCTCCTAACACCCACGTGACATACAATTTCTACCCATATGAATCATCATCTCAGACTTGGGAGGTTTAAAAAGGGGTTTAGGTTTAATTCCTATCCCCCCTTTTCTCTCAACTCACGGGCATAACCGCAAGTCCGATACTCAGCCACTATCTCCGGATGGGTCTGATGTCAGCCGGTTGCATTAGCGTATGTGGGGGGCCTGGTCTGGCCCTTAGCCCCTATGAATTCATATCCATGCATCCATTCACCCTAAACTGCCGATCTTCAGCTGGAGTCTCCTCCACGAGTTGACGAGCTTCCGTGGATCTGGGTACGCCGGCTTTTCGTGCATGCATGGCGGCTACTTGCGCAAGTAGCGTGTGGATATAGTGGAGCCCCTCCCTTTCCTATCCCGATTGTACCTACAATACGAACAATGTCCCTGTCGTGCAGGTCGTGCAGGCCTACCTCCAGTTGCCCACGCATCTTCCCAAGTGTAGGTCGTTGCCATAAGTCTTCGTTGGTTCCAAATTAGCCTTCTATAATATATAGGAAATGGTAGGTGGTCATTTTTCATAGCCCATCCGGTCCGATCTATGGAAAGAATCCCAACATGGCTACAGTTTCCAGCGTCAATGGTCTTTTAGATCCACAATGCGCAACATCATTTGCTCCCCCACTTGAGAGCCTCTACGCACGAGGTATTTACCTCTGTTTACGATCCAGCGCCTGTTTAATATGATTAGCATTTGGACTGATAAAATCCTAGCAAGAACAGGGGACGCTCACGATAGCAAATGCGCTTCTTCCCCGGATCTTCTCTCCAAACAGAACGAGCACCCACGGCACGACAGTTAGCGCCGTAGCAATGGCTCCTAGCAACCCGCCCATCGCGTCTTCTCCGAGATTCCGGATGAGCGGGCCTGTAACGAGAGGGAACGCCCCGCCGAGCACGTTGCGACAGAAGGACTGCGCCGCCAGCGCCGAGGAAGCATAGGTCTGGTAGATATCTGCGAGGTAGTTGAATGTAGCTAGGTAGATATAAAAGATACCCATCGTGGCGAGGAATATCGCAAAGGTGGGGACCATCCAGTGGATAGATGGCTGGGCCGCAAAGCCGAAGAGGTAGAGACCCGCCGGAAGTAGCACCGACGTGAAGCAGGTTAGGTAAAGGCGCGACTCCGGCGAATCGGCCGGGAACTTCCGGCGCACGAAAGCCCAGAACCCGCCCCTCTCGACGTTATCCTCTCTGTCATCCTCAGTATCGACCTCAGAACTGCCAGGGCCGGGTTGCCACCTTGGATGCTTGAGCATGGATTCTTGATATATACCGATGATGGTCGCGAGTATAGAACCGACTATCATGGCGACGAAAACGTAGCCAGACTGCTCAATATCGAACCCGTACTGCCGCTGAAACACAAGCGGTATGGACCCGAATGTTAGGTAGAGGATCGCCCAGGCGAAAGACACCCACAGTGAGAAGAAGAAGACGATTGGTTCGGTGAAGAGGAACATAAACGGCCTAAATAGTGACACGGTGATCATCGTCACGAGGGTGGCCCGCTGCTCGTCCTCCTTTACGATCCACCTAATCCTGCGCAACCGCACGCCTTCCCTTGTCTTCAAACACGCTTCCGACCTAGATGCAAGCGTGCCTTTCTCCGCCACGAGTGGGTTTAAATTATTCGAGCTTGGGATGGGATCCATGGCGAAAGCCAAGTCACCGTCCGTCCCAGATACCCAAACTCCGAACACGCCCTTATTTTCCAACTGATCGTACCACGCGTTCAGGGCCTTGGCCTTCCTCGACAGGAGCACCGAGCCACGACTCTCTTTAAAGAAAACCACGACGGCGACCATCAGGACAAAGTCTACGATAACTATAATGTTTTAAACGTCAGCCGCTATTCGCTCCGCCCTCAACTTCTTTATGGCCAGGAGCAGGCGAGGAGCAGGCTCCTAGGATTTACCAAAAGGGAAACGGGAGGCGCCAAGGATAGAGACTCACCCTGGTGCCAAAATATCCATTTCCACCTTTGGCCGTCATTCCCCCACCTCTCGACCATGACTGCGGCGACGAGGGGACCTAGACCTGTCCCAACTAGGACGGCACCGCTAAATAGCGCCATGGGCGTATTCCTCTCCTCCTTTTCGTACATGTCGGCGATGACTCCACCCACCATGGTGCTAAATACGCTTCCGCCGACGCCTTTAAGGAACCGGGCAACTAGGATACCGGCGAGATTCGTAACTACGCCGCATACTGCTTGGAAGATGACAAAGATGACCCCGGCCACGGCGAAGATGGGATAGCGACCGTTGATCTCGGAAAATGGGGCGAGGACCATGGGCGCGACGGCGAAACCCACGCAGAATGTCGTCACGCCTGCCAGTGCACCCTCGCGCGACGTTTTCAAATCCGCGGCGATTAGGTCTGCAGCCTCGGAATAAGCGCCGGCGGCATATGCCGTGAACGCAGTAGCGACGCATGATATCGCCACCATGATGCCTTTCCGTGCCCTCGGCCAGGTTAATGGGTCTGTGTAACGCGAAAGATCCGGGAATGGCGGAAGGCCCGGGCCCCCCAATCGTGGATCTTGGAGCTCCGGGCAGTCTACAGGCGTGTCGAATGTCAAGTACAGATGGGCTATCGGGGCGTTTGCGTCGAGCTTTGGAATTTCATTAACCGCATCTCCTCGGGCGTTCGTCTCTGGCATCTCGGCTTCCGATATCGAATAATCATCACTCGGAGTCGAGGGGCGTCCTGCCGAGATGCCAAGTTGTGATGAAACGCCTTTCTTTTCGGGCTTTTCACTACTCAAACTCGGGTGGCCCGTCAGCCCTTCGTCCCCACCGTATGAGGGCTCGTTTATGATATTTATTGGCTTCATTGATCGGGGTTGACGTTTATGTTGCTGTCGCCCGCGAAGTCGTAGGACCTTTTTCCCGCATCGAGTACGCCGAGGGATCTTACTATACGGTTTTGACAGGACACTCGTAATAGAAGCCAATAGGTAATTTGTCAAATCAAAAGCGATGTTGCGACAGCCTAAGGTCTATAGACTTGTATATTTGACACCTCAGCAATCAGTCTAGTAGACGAACAATCGTATCGACTACGAGTGAGTCCAATCATGAAGATATACTTACAATAAAAACTCCGTAACAGTCGAGACTTTTTAAAAGGTACCTTAGGTAGTCGAGATGTAAAACCAAGCGGGACGTGAAAACACTCGAGTAGCAACGAGAAACGGAGCGGTATCGGGCGGACTAACAAATTAGTACCACCTACCGGTTCGCAGGCCACACTGAAAATACTGTAAAATATGCTTGGGAAATTGGAATTATGGATTGGAAGAGTCTTGAGGGATAGTATGGATAGGGCTAGGAAACTAGATAGTAGATATAGACTGGATTTTGTCACATTCGAGATTATTTCCGCGTTATGGCCGTAGAAGACTTGTGGGTATCGTCAGTCATATCTAGCATCCCAACCTCCCAACAGCGGACAATTATATCCACGGTCGGCCTAAAAATTGAGGAATACGTATATTAAATGTTAATTTAAATATCCTTAGACACGTACCTAGGTACTTAATGGTAAATATTTACCTACATATAAAACAGGTATGAAATCCAGGCGCTGAAGCGGGCAGGTAATTACGAGATGCCTCTCAGTCTAATTTTCGTGTCCCTGTCTGGAGGAATAGCTCCCGGGACATATATTTACGCCACCGCCAAACGGAAAGTAGGTGGCTGCGCGCCCAGCCATGGCATACTGACGATTAGCGTTCGTCTTCCCCGACGCATCTGTCTCGTTGGTGTACTTGACATGCCGTTCCGCCCAGAATTCGAACGCCGGCTGATCCGGGACGCCCCAGGTGGCCTCGTCAGGAGCCTGCAGTATAGATCCCTTGGCAATGGTATGTCCGTCTATGGTGATGCTGAAATTAATACGCAGCCGGAGCGTTTCAGTCCAGACAGACTGCAGAAGCGGCAGTGCGACTAGCTTCTAGCTGTCGAGTGTTGGCTTTCCGGTCTCGGAATCGGTAATCGTAACGGTCGCCAGTTTCTCTCGTGCGGCTTGAAGTAGAGAAGGGCTTTTGATGATCTCTATCAACACCCGTATAGATATTGGTATGCTATTGGAGTTCAGTCTGTTCTCAGTTAGTTAACTGATGGGTCGCAAATGGGTCACAAGTCTTACGCAAACCCCCATCGTCGCAGCGATCACCTCGATCCTCCATCCTGTCTCTTTCATCCATTTGACCATCTCCCGAACAGCGTGTGCTCCGAAGCAAGGCTCCAAGTCCGCTTCGGCGTCCGGTCCTTCCCAATCAAATTTGGTTGAAGCACTATCCAACCACTTTTCTATCGAGGCGACGTAGCGGTCGTGGGCCTTGGAAGGGGACGAATTAATCCATTTGAGGATACCCAAGGAAGGGGTTAACTTGACCAGATCGGGGTCGAAGAGCATATATGTGCTCGCAGTTAAACCACTGCCGCTGCCGTGATGGCATATGCTCGGTGGTATCTTGGTCACGCCCGATTTATCGGTCTCCCACCGCCGGACCTCGTCTGGTTTCATCCAGTACAGGGTCAGCAACGCGAAACCCATCATCTATTTCTAGTTCGTCACAGAGTGTACGAGGTCGCGACCGAACACAGCCCGAAGACCCTGCTGCCCTGTTACGCGATACACGATCTTGGGGCCAAGATAACAGCGAACGAGGCTGCTGTCCCGCATGGCATTTTGAACGCGGATCACGAACTTGTTATTACTGAGCATGGGGACTGTGCAAGGGAGTATGGAGGAAGGGAGGAAGGAAATGCGGTGATACAGGGGATATCGGTATATAGATTATGTGCATTATGTATGTCGATGGGTACATTATGCAGTGGCAGACGGAACAGCCAATTATCTGTGCAATACAGGGTGACAGGATGACACAGGATGATACCCAGTAAATTATAGTGGTGTTGGATCCATCCTACCAGCCTACCAGTCTACGTGCTATATTCTCCAAGTTTCTATGCCTTGTCTCGCCCTTGTTCAACCATCCATTGTTAATTAGGTATGTCCTGCTCTTAAAAATGGTTTCGTCTGCCTACTGATTTAAACCAGGGCAGGCTTTAATGGCCTAGTTAGAGATCTCTTGACTCTTTCCGAACTGTCCCTATTATGGCTTTGAAGTCTTCATTAGCTGCCTCTAAGGGGCAACCTTCGTGGTATGCATTTTAGCAACTACCATATGCACCCTTGCTACTATATTTCGCTTTGTTGGTACTAGACGTGCTTGGAGAGGTATAAACTTGCAGGATTGGTTTGCCTTAGTAGCCTTGTTATCCGACCTGTTTCATGCGAGTTTGGCTTTATGGAGTTCATCTTCGATGCATTCCTCCCCTGAATCGTTGCTAGCACGACTGCTTTGACCAGGCGTTGTGACTCAATATTGTAACTCAATTTTATTAATATAAATATATTTTACGTGTCTTGTATATAACAATGTGCCGCATAGGTTTCCATGGTACCTAGTTTCCGGGATGAAAGCAGTAGGCAATGCCGTCGTCGCAAATGTAGGCAGCACCTGTTCTTATCCGGAACCGTCGATCAGAACAAAGAAGCTTGGTCGTGAACCGTTTCGGTGGCCTTCTCAAGCTTTAATGAGAACAAAGGGGTTGGCTTATCCGAATTCGGTTTGAGACGACACCCGTATCCGCTACCTTAGGAATGCGCACCCGGCCTGACGTTAGCTATATCGCTGCGTAGTCAAAAAGTGGACGCGTTCCACGGTCTCTCTTCTTCTTAGATAATTGCCATGCCTTATCTATTCTGAAACATAAATATCTCTCTCGGATATAGGATCACTTCTACCAAGAATAGCTTGCTCCCTTAGTACAGATCCAAAGTTCGTTTATTGTCGCCATTTTCCAATTTCTACTGCTTCTACCTGCTTGACAAGATGGCAGAAAATACCGGGGAACAAGGCCCGCCAGTCGCAGACCCGTACGACTACAGAGTACGCGTGGGCGATGGGTGGACACTCGGCGATGGGACATTCGACCGGGTGCGAGAGAGTAGGAAAACGAAAAGGGACGTCCCACGCCCGAGTCACGTCGATGTGGCATTTCGATCCATGTCCGCACTCAGCAGCCTGCAGCTTTCCAGGGACGCGCCCATCACGACGACCACTATAGACGTAGTGACGAACGAGCTGTGGAATTATTTGCCTCCGCAAGTCAGGGACATCGCCGCCGTCCCCTCTCCTAGTGGACCCGAGCTCTGGAGCTCTGATGATCAACAGCTCGCGGAGATGTACGACAGGATGAACAACGACCCGACAGCCCACAACAAGCAAGGCGAATACAATCTTTACGCGGATCTCAAGGGGAAGCAATGGGTATTCTGGCCGATCTGGGTAGAGGACCAATGGGGAAAGGACTTCGTTGTGATAGCCTGGCACGCCTACGCCGCGCCCGAAACGCCCAACAGGTACGATCGCATCGGAACATGGGTCATATACGACCCGCGGCGCAATCCCGAGCCGGACCAGGACGGAAAGCACTCGCCGATAACACAGCGCCTCGACAGAATCAACGTACGCTTAAGCCAGTTCTTCAAAAGGGGAAAATTTCACATCTCTGGAGCCGCGGGATCTTACGGAAATTGCAGTCCTATGGGTTTAAACGAAACGTCGTCGGGCGAGCGCTGTTATGCCACCATCAAGGAGCTGCTGAACAATCTCATCTCTACTACCATCACGAATGAAAAGGTGGACCGGAATCACGGTTGGCCGAGCCTGTCGCGATGGGTCTTCCCGTACTTATACCGCGTGGAGATGACGGGTATCGTCGCGTGGACAGTGATGGCCTCGCACGGGTGGGATGCTCGCATCGCGATCGAGGCCCTCGAGCCCAAGCTAGGGTGGGAAGTGGTTGTGGACGGCCAGAGAAGAATGCTCGGGCCGACGGACCTAAGCGGCCCGGCGAGGGCGCCTCCTATAACGGATCAGGACTATCGGCTAGACCCTAACGCGGTAGCACGGCCTCAGTACTAAGAGAATCAACGAGAAGTGTTGTAATTGGATCGGAAATTTAAAGCGATTCTTGATAGATTGTCATTTCCGTTGGTAAACTTGAACAGTAGCTACCTAGTATGAATGAATGATGGACGGGTCGCGACCGATTCGACCCGGTCCAGGTTGATCGTAGTCGAGAAGATAATCTTTATGGGTTCGCTATGGCTAGATCATCGCTTTTCGTACCCATTGGGATTTTGCATTATCTAAACTGCATTCAACGCACCACATAGTGTAGCAATAGAGAGGTAGACATAATGGATTCCTAGTTCGTGAACGTATGTAAGTCGGTATGCATGATGAAGCACTCTACCACCACAGTTGCTACTCTCTCGCTATTTCGCGATAGTTTGATGGAAATTGTCATAATAATATACTTTTAAGCTGGGAATGATATATGCTATGATGATGACGACGCTGTACACTTGATTAGGGGAGCCGACTCTCACGATGAAGATGTAGGCGTAATGTAAAGCGGGAAATCATTAATGATATTTAACCAAGAAAAAGACGCTTACAACCTTTTATATACGTACAGTTAAGCTGATTGTACTTGTCGCAAACGTGTGGGAAAGGGGGACTCGAATAACTTGTTGCGCTCATACAGGTATAGGAGTGGAATGTCACCCCCTATTACAGCCAGTGCCATTACCTTCTAACTCAGTCAACAAGCTCTCAGAGGTTACATGTTGCATGCAAACGGTATTTAGTATCCAAGCCTCAAGGGCTAGAAATTTTGAGATCCAAGAATGGCATCTTCTATATTATTCCATACCAAATGTTAATCTACTCGATTCAATAACTTCCGAGAAATGACGGATAGGGACGGCTAGTCGGCTACCCCTTTCACACAGGAAAAGGGCAGCCGTTTAGCCATCTAGAAATATAACATAAAAACTCAAAGGTAAACCTCCAAGTATAATCATGCGTTTATGTATCCTTAGAAGCCATGCGCTTCCAGGTAGGAAAACATGACCTCGAATCCGGCCGACGCATTCTTGGCCACAGCCAATGCATGCCCTGTGTTGGGCTGCAGATACACCGTCACGTTGGACGCTTCTGGGAATGTACTGTTCTTGACACCCTCCTCTGTGTACGTGCCTTTACAGTCGCCATTGCAGTTGACGTAGTCAAACTCCCCGGCAATCAACTTGGTGAAAAGATATTATGTTAGCTTTGAACACATCAGCGGTACTACGGGCGGGGCATCAACCGGGTAGACATACCTGGACGGGGCCCCTGAACACGGGCCCTGGCGGCGAAAAAGCCTGTCCGCTCGATGCGTAAAGCGCTACGGCTTCGGGTTGCTTGATCTTTTCCGTGTAGGTCAGCAGCTCGGGCTCGAGCGTGTCCTGGGTGAAATAGACCTTCTGTAGTGTATTCTCCGACGTGAGAACGATGTACCCTGAAGAAAACTGTCCAAAGCGAGCGGGATCATGGTCTGGGGCAAAGTCGTGCTCGAAGGCGGCAACCGGAACTTGGCCAAGATGGGTGTTGCTAGGGAGGAAGCCCGTCAAGAGGGCGGCATCGGACATGTCCCCGTGCTGGGTTAGCAGGCCGGCGATGAGCAGCGAGCCGAACGAGTGGCCGACGTGAACGATATGCGTCGGGTTCAGCTCCGGGACGGTGATGTTATCAGTAGTGGGGACGATCCTGGCCGAGCTAAGCAATGTTCCGTTGCGGGCCATAGCAGTGAGTTGGGCGAGGATCTCGACTTCTGTAGCCGCCTGGACGACATAGTAGGCGTCGGGGATATCGGACTTCCCGGTGCCAATCCTGTCGAACATGAGGATGGAGTATCCCTTGCCGATGGCCGCGTCGACGTATGAGTGCTCCGCGGGCTCGACCTCCACATCCCAATACCTATCCCAGGGCCTTGTTTAGTACCTAAAGTGACCGAACGCCTACCTTCCAAGCCGTTCTCGGGATCTACGTACCTTTTATCCCAAGCGTTTCCCTGCACCGCAATCTGCAGTATGTCGGACTTGTCGGTTTTCGCCGATGGGACGCAAAGCTGGGCGCTGATGTTGAAGGTGTCCTTGATGGGGAGGAAACCGGTGTCCCGCTCAGCCGGGGTGGGCGCGTCCCACACGCTAAAGTTCAAAGCCCATTGGACAGCATCAATATTGTTGTCGACCCGAGGCATGGTGTAGTTATTGTTGGTGGCGACGACGGGGACGAGCACGTCGAAGTCGATACATTGCTTGCTGGCCGCTACGGTCATGGCCTTGGCCGCAAGCAACAGGCCAATCTGAGCTAGTCGAGTAGAGAGCATTGTTTACTTGTCGTTTATGAGAGGACAGGTAGATTTCACGAGGTAATTTGTTTGTTGCCTTTTTTGTTTTCTCTTTTGGAGGGCGTCTATCCTTTATATATCTGTCGAGTTTACACGTCCCTAACCTCATCTACCAAGTTCGTCCATCATGAGGCCGCGTGATATTTTGCTTCGCTCTTGTGATGTTCCGTCCTTGTCGTATACTGTCAAATTATCATCCATCTTTCAAGTATTTGAGTTTTGACACAGTCAGCCCTCTCGCATGCCGTGGCTCAGCCTCCCCCTAAGCCTCCCCAGGTATTCCGGAAGAGCCACGCGAGTTTTATAAAAGTCAGCGATGTAGGTGATTTGGAATATAATACAGGGGTCTCTTTCACATTATAGATCTATAGGGGTATACAGACGTTAAAAGTTTCGGATTTCCCTTAAAGCCGATTTTTCAAGAATCCGACTTATTACATGCTAAGCCTTCGGTATGTGGGTCCACGATGGCATAGGGGATGGGGTTTTTGGATGTCAATACTTCTATGCATTCAGGTCTCTATACCAGAGAGACAACATCTATAGGCAAGACAAGAATGATAGAGAAGTCGCAAGATGTAACAGAGACGAGATAAGATAAATTGTATGATCGCCGCTTAACAACGATGTCTCTCCTCCCTTGAGGCATTTGGCTCGCAGGTGTCCATTAGGTATGCTACTATGTTAGCATATACCAATATACCATCACGTGTGTATAAGTGTATAAGCTCTGTGTATAAGCTCTGTGTATAAGCTCTGTGTATAAGCTCTGTGTATAAGCTCTGTGTGAAGTCCTGCATGTCTAACCCTGTAGCCTAGGACGAAGGGCGGGACATCAGCAATGCAATGCCCATTTCGCGACCGGCCGACGCATATGTTTCCATGACAGGCTGACGAGAGATGATCTTGGCGCAGGCACCTCGGCGGTAAATGCCATGTGGGTATAGCGTTGAAAAGGGAAAGGTTGGGGAAGGTCGGGTGTGGAAGTAGAAATTTCGGGGGTGGGATCCGGGCACGTTCCGTTTTCTTTCTAAACGGTATTTAAGCGGGGTCGGAGCGCCGATATTAAAACCGATGCCCGGCGGTTAACAGTCGGAGCCCAGCCACGATGAGTCAGCAGCTTCTTACATGTCATCTCGTAGTAGTAGTGTAGTAGTGTAGTAGTAGTGCTTCCATATGGGCATATTTGCTCTTATGTTCGCATGATATATGGCATGTTTTGTTTAAATTAAAAACCAGGTGGCTTCGTATCCTTGTCGAAATCAGCATCAAGTCTTGTACCCCTGGGCCCTATTGACCAGTACGAAAAACCAATATTCAGTTGACACCGGTTTTATGATATTAGGGCAACTCCCGAGGATCAGATTTCGGCTTCATACATAGGTATATACGTTACCATGGAATGCGACTGCTTTGTGTAGTGACTTCTCCGGTGGCCAACCAATGTGCCGGGGAGATTTCTCAAGTCGTAGCAGACAAATGTGACTCCGTTCTTTCCGATCTCAAGCTGACTAGACGACTAGGTTAGGTACCTATCTACCTACAGGTAGGTATAAGTACATGGATACCTTGAAATATATTAAGCAGGAAGCCTCTTTATTGCGGAAACACCTCGTAACATATACCTTATAGGAGAGGTCTCTTGTCTCAACCTTTATCTGGGCCAGCGTACCTAGGTAGGTAATCATGTACCTAGTAGGTAGAAACAACGTCCCGTCTCATGACCTAAACGTGCATTGGGCAACCAAATTTCCTTCTCGACGCCTGAAACTCGTCGCTTGCATCTTCCGCGCGTGTGTCTAGGTCAAACTCGTCAAAAAACACGGAAACCATGTTTCTCGTACGCCTTGCGCCCGATCTCGGTAGACTCCACGAATGCTTCCAGGCCAAGATCGTCTGCTTTTCGTGTGCCCCATTTCAACATTAGACTGGCGACACCTCGGTTTCTGTGTGCAGAATGCACAAAGCAGTAGGATATGCCTGTTAAAATTTTCCAATGGTGAGCGTGTGGACTAACAAGAGGCGCTGTAAGTCTTACGGAGGTGTGGCTTGCTCATAGAGCATGGCCGGTGTGTTGTCAGGCCAAGCAATAATTGATTTCCTACCCGTCGCGTGGGACCGTCCGGAAACCAGTAGGCTGTTAGAGGTGACTGCTCGGTCGCATAGGGATTTGTATTGTAGATGTTCCACTGCATTCCACCAACTACATCACCACTATCTTCATCTGTGACGTAGAGCCAGTGGCTACTAGGGTCGTTCCTGTGCCATGAGAGTTGACGAGCACGTAACTCATCCTCAGATGAACCCTTCAGCATTTCCCAGAATCCATTGAATGGCTCACTGTAGGCTTCAAGCTCTACATGAACCACCAACTTGAACTCGTCACCGGTCGTAAGCTCATGGAGTTTCAGCGGCATTTCGATGATAGAGTTGAGAAGCGAGATTGCGAATACGAAACTTCAAGAACAGCCTGCTCTTCTGGCTCTTCTTATCTGTTCTGCAAGTCGCGTAACGCCGCCGACCGGTAGCGCGCACGAGGTGCTTCAGTGGGGCTGTGTTTCCTATCAAACGCAAGGGGTGAGAAAGGTACTTGCTAAGTACATACATCGTTTCGCGTAGGATTCGTATGTCTTGACGGACAAACCGCTATAGAATAGATCTCGTCCCGCACTAGAGCACTGAGGTGACAGCATTCTCGAGAAGGGTCTCTTGCCAAATCCATTGCCTGTGCTACTAGTCATGATCCTAAAAAGGCGTTTTCATAGCCTCTGGATTGCGGTTCTCCCTAGTAATAAGAGAGTATCTCACAAAGGAGGATCGGTCTGGCCGGCTCTGCGTTGCGAATGATGGGATATGTGCATGGTATGGTACGGAAGTAAGGGGTCTGGATGATCATAGGATGAGCTATCCTCCACCTGGTGGGAGGCTGTCGCTCTCGAGGTCATGTATGTGATTGCCATCTATCGGGTAGGCAAGTATTCTGGAATAGGAAGATAGACGTGCTGGAATGATACGTGGATATCTTCATTCAATGAGCCCGAATGTATCACGACATGTATGTGTATCGCGACCAGGCGAATTTTGCCATGGAATTTCGTCTTGATCTAAGTCAAGCGGATGATACTTGAATGTATCCATTGTTCATAAGTTTGTTTAGAAAGTCAGCCAAGCAAATATATAGAATTATCACCTTGTCTGTAGTCGCTTGATGTATCTCGAGGCTTCTGATCCTGACAGATTGGCGCTCTCAAGCAGATTTCGCCATGACGTTGACATAAGGTGTATAAGGGCTTATTATGCATAAAGAAAATTGTGTTAAGCTCTTTTATTACATAGTCACGTGCTGCTTACATTAATAGTGCCCCGCGTTACTTGATAGCTCTCTGCCCCTCTGCCTAAAATGACGATTTTCTACAAACACAACCAACAATTTTGCAGCTAGCTCTGTTTCGCTGGCAATAATCAAAGGAATACCATCTTAATACCTGAACAGCATCACATTCGCCATGGACGAAATAACCAAAATGTCGGCACCCGTTCCGAAGGACTTTGATGCGGAAAACGCGGACAACTTGGAAGACGTAAGGCTACCTTGCCTGTTGGGCCTTGCTTTGAGCTTCGCTCGTGCACCGTCAATGTAGACTAACGAGCAACAGATTGAGAAGCAGTTCGCGGTGAAGGCGGTGCGACACTTGGAGACGTACTGGGCTATCCTCGAGAAGGTCAAGGGCTCGTCACTGCGGTTGACCAAGATGGATGACGACATTTACGAGCACTTCAAGACTGAATTCCCCGATTTCGATCCGGCCGCTACCATCAATGAGGACGAGATGAAGAGCAAGGCTGGCAAGGAACGGTGGCGAAAGTTCATGATAGTCTACGACAAGAAGGTTGACGACTACAACTTTGGAACCATGCTGCGAACCAGCCCTAAGGTGGAATATGAGCAGGACACGACTATCTTTGGTACGTCCCGTCCCTGCTTGGCAAGCTGCGACCTACCTGCTAACTAAACCTCCTATTCTAGTCCCCAGAATGCAATTCTATGCTATCGAGATAGCCCGTAACAAGGCCGGCCTTAACGACTGGATATACGAGAAAGCTAGCGGTGCGAACAAGTCTTGAGAGTTGCCGCCTTAAGGGTTTACCTCTCCTCACCTTCTTCGATACGACTGCGATACGACTGCGGAATACCTAGCTTCTATCATCATCCAGACTTGACCCCGTGCTAAACTTATGGTGTAACACGACGGCCGTACTGGTGAAGAGCCATGTAGGGCTGCAGCGTAGCATCTCACTACGCGGCGACGCAACCGGGCTATGGCGAGCCAGACATCCGGCAGGGTTCGCGCTCTATAGGTTTAGAAACTTGGAGGCTCGTTTCTGTCTGAAACGACTCCCATAGCAATGCGCTGGTAAAAAAATCAATGAACGAATTTCCTGGGCAACTCGTGAACGACTCGGCTGGGATACTGGTTGGGCTATTCTAGGTCCATGTGAACTGATAAAAATTTAGCGTCCTTCTTGATACCGGTTGTTAATCGTCATGTTTGTTGGGGAGCCAACCCAAATTTAGCACCTCTCTGTTTTTTGCCCTTTTTTTCTCTCTACCTTAGATCATTAGCCTGTAGGCAACTGTTGCTCGCGACAACAAAGCAACTTCCAGACAAAGATCCTCGCCATCCCTTCAGAGCCTATCTAAAGGTACAAAGACATGCTGATCCAAGCGACAATAACATTAGAGGCTACCTACCGCACTAAGCAGAAATTTGGTGGCGGCGTGCATAAACAATACCTTGCAGCCCGTGCAAATCCGCGAGCAACGCCAGCTCAACCCAACAAGCAAATCAACGAAGCAATACGCGGCACAGTAAAATGCTCTCATCGATATGCCTCATCAAAATTCAACGCCCTCCGAGCCTAACAATAGCGAGGAGAAAATACATAACTCTTCACGAGCGCCATTGACGGACTCGAAACGACAACAGCAACCTGCCCTCAAACACCTATTTACTTTCACGACTCGACAACATTACGGATCGCTGGCCGCCGGCCTGGTATCGTCTCTATTTTCAGGCGCCCTTCGAACGTCTCTATCCATCCTCATCGGCAAGATATTCGCGGTTGTCGCCGACTTTGGGTCGGGCCAGCTGAGTGGTCCAGACGCCCTTGCCCAAGTCTCATCCTGGTGCGCCATCTTGACACTTGCTGGCGGGGCGGGATGGCTCGTCAACTTCGCCTTCACATTCTCCTGGACCTTATTCGGCGAGCTTCAAGTGAGGAACGCCCGCCGAATGACCTTCTGCGCTCTGTTGAAAAAGGACATGAGCTGGTTCGATCTCCAGGAAAACGGCATCGCCAGCTTACTGGTGACGATGCAGACGTATGCACCCAGCCATCTAGTTGTTCTTCCTTTTTTCTCTCCTTTTGTATTTTATTTTTAATATTCGCGCTGCTGACAAGTTTTAGACAGAGCCGAGAACTTCAGTCCGCGTCTTCAGTAGCGTTAGGTTCCCTAGTTGCTGAGGCTGCTACGTCCCTTGGAAACCTCGTCGTGGCCCTGCACGGATCGTGGAAGCTTACCCTCGTGCTCTTAGCTACCGTACCCGTCTCTCTTGTCGTCCTCTCCTTGCTGAGCCGTCGCCTCAAGTCCGCCATCGGAGCGCAGAAGCAGGAGCTCGCCCGGGCGTCCAAGTACGCGATATCGGCTGTTGCGGCGGTAGATCTCGTAAAGATCTTCAATGCGTCCGACCACGAGACGTGGCAGTACTTGCGCGCGATCCAACGGTCCGCTGCCAAATACCTCGTCCAGGCTGGAGCAGCCGCGTGCCAACACGCGTACGTGAAGCTATGGGTGGAGGGCATGTTCGTACTTGGATTCTACTACGGCGCCGTTCTTGTTGATGGAGGCGCGAGCCCTGGAAACATTGTAACCACATTTTACGCAGCCCTCGCCGCACTGCAAGCTTTCCAAGCTTTCGTACCAACGTACATTGTCCTGGCCAAGGGCATGGCTGCTGGCCAGGCACTACATTCGATCATCAACGACTCCGCAGGTGGCCGCAAGGTCCGCCGCATGATGGGTAGCTATCGCCCGGAGGAGTGCTTCGGTAAAGTCGAGATCAACGAAGTGAGTTTGCCGGCATAGAAGATGGCTTGCCTTGCCATTCATTTTGCTCCCCCGCTAATGCCTCCCAAGGTCAGTTTTGCATATCCGTCAAACCCGTCCAAGCTAGTATTAGACAAGTCGTCTTTCGTCTTCGCAGCGGGCCAGCTTTACTTCGTAGTTGGACGAAGTGGCTCAGGCAAGAGCACTCTGGGCAACCTGCTGGCGAACTTCTACGAGCCCCTCGGTGGCGACATCTTGATCGACGGGCGCGCTTTAAGGACTCTTGACGACGAGTGGGTGCGGAGCAACGTCACGCTGATCCAGCAGACGAGCGTTCTCTTCAACGACACCTTCCTGATGAACGTGGCGATGGGCCGGGGTGATCCCACACTTGTGTCAAGGGCCGAAGCCGAAGCCGCGTGCGAGACAGCCCTACTTCAATCCACGTTAGCGACTCTACCGCAGGGTCTCGATACGTACTTGGGACCGGGCGGTATCGACCTGAGTGGCGGCCAGAAGCAACGACTGGCCCTAGCGAGGGCGAAGCTGCGCGATCCGCCAGTGCTAATCCTTGACGAGGTTACCAGCGGACTTGATATTTTAAGCCGAAGCCTCGTCATGGACGCAATTAGAGAGTGGCGGCGCGGCAAGACCACAATCGTCATTACTCATGAAGTCGCGCAGATCGAGGACCAAGATTTCGTGTACGTTATGGATGATGCGCGTGTCGTGCAAAAAGGCCTCCGTGAAAACCTGCAGCTACAAAAGGGAGGCATGTTCGCCACGCTGGTCGCTTCCTCAGTTGTGGACGACTGGGGAGACGAATGGGAATATGAAGCCGTCGCGGAAGCAGAGACGAGCGCCGTTGTTAATTTCTCCCGGCCAAGAAGCATCACGTCGCAAGACGGGCCCCTTATACCAAACTACTTTTGGCCGTTTCAAACTCGGGAAAGCAACCAATATCTAGCTCATCAATCCCGCCACCCAGAATATCAGGGCGAAGCTGACCCGTACAGGCCTCGTATGGGCGGTTCGGTAATGCAAAATATTTTCTCGCGAACCGTCGATTCGATCGGGAGACGGCTCTCAACCCCGTGGAGATCTGAGAACCACCCTGCGTCCCCAAACGAGTCTAGTATAGGAACGGGTAAAAGGACAAGCTTAGATCGCATCCGGGACTTAGGAGACACTGTGCGTAATAACAGAGGTGGCTCTGTCCGTAAGGAGCGGCAGCGCATCTCAGGCCCTGAGGACGCACCTACGAGCGATTTGGGACCGCGCGATAGCATAGACAAAGATGTCGAGAAGGAATCAGAAGAAACGAAACGAAAGCCCCAAGTGACAGCCGCCGTTCCTCTGAGGAGCATCTACAAGACCGTCTGGCCCTGCCTGACTTTAAAAGAGAGGATCTTCCTCGTTATAGGGATATTCGCGAGTCTTGCTGTCGCGGGCTCTGTTCCGGCCTTCTCCGTTGTATTTGCTAATCTTTTAGCCGTGCTGTATTCGAACGGTGATCGGATAGCAGCTGGACGGAGATGGGCTCTGTACCTGCTACTAATCGCTTCTACGGGGTCCGTGGCGATGTTCCTGAGCCAGTATCTGATGCAGCGCGCTGGCCAAGCCTGGGTGGACGCGCTGCGGATACGTGCGCTCAGCAGGATCCTGCGACAGCCAAAGGCATGGTTCGACAAGCCCGAGCACTCAGCCGGCCGCGTTGGCGAATGCATGGACCGCAACGCAGAGGAGATGCGTAACCTCGTTGGGCGGTTTGCGCCACTATTGCTAATCCTTGTTGTCATGGTCTTGGGCACGCTCGCGTGGGCGCTGGTCATCTCCTGGCGGCTAACCTTTGTCAGCCTTGCAAGCGCCCCTGTCCTTGCCGCGGCTACTAAGGCCTTCTCCGTCGTGTCTCAGAAGTGGGACGCGCGGTGCGATAGAGCAGTGGAAGACACGAACGCGGCTGCGAACGAGACTTTCACCAACGTTCGCGTTGTCAAGACTTTAACGCTAGAGAATTTCTTCTCCGAGAAGCACGACGGGCTTAGCCGCGCGGCCTTCGAGCTCGGCATCAAGAGGGCTACCTGGACGGCTACACTCTTCGCCTGCTGGCAGTCCGTGCTGTGGTTCACGATGGCGCTCATCTTCTGGTACGCGACCGTGCTCCTCTCTCGAGATGGGGAGATCACGGCCCAGGCGATACTGCAGGTAGTAAATCTGCTCGTTATCGGCCTCACCAGCGCCTCGAGCGTCTTGAATTCCATACCGGGTATCTCCGCCGCCCAGGTCACCGCTTCCCGACTTCTCTACTACGCGAACCGACCCGCAGACGCCTCTCACGAGTCCAAAGGCGACACCAAACTCGTGAATCCCCTCCCGATCTGTATGGAGGGCTTTTCATTCACATATCCTTCTCAGCGCCGACCTATCCTCCGAGACGTATCCCTCCGCTTCGACGCGGGGACGTCCACGGCCCTCGTTGGCTCCTCGGGGTGTGGCAAGAGCACGCTCGTGTCCGTCATTCTTGGCCTGCACGCTCCAGACTCCTCCTCGGTCGGACGACAGGCGCTGACATTTGCGTCGGTGCCGGCTTCCCAGATAAGCATACACGGCCTACGGAACCAAATTGGTTACGTTCCCCAAGCACCGTTTCTCTTTCCAGATTCCCTAGCCGAGAACATATTCTACGGACTACCCGAGAACTCACCCCTGCGTGCCCGTGAGAACCTCGAGAGAGCTGCGAGGGAGGCAGGTATCCACGATTTCATCCGCAGCCTAGCGGCCGGCTACGACACGATCGTCGGCGATGGCGGGCAGGCTCTCAGCGGGGGGCAAGCACAGCGAGTTTGCATAGCCAGAGCCTTAGCTCGAAGACCCAAGATCCTAGTTCTCGACGAGCCCACGAGCGCGTTAGACGCCGAAAGCTCCGAAGCCGTAGGTCACACTATATGCTCTTTGATGCAGTCTGCGGGAGATAGCTTCAATGGTGACGACAGTTTCGACCTCTTTGCTTCCCGTCGTGGGGGGCAAGAGGGCCTCTGCGTCATCATGGTTACTCATAGCAAAGAGATGATGCGCGTAGCAGACCGCGTCGTCGTGATCGACCGAGGCCGTGCGGTCGAGTCTGGTCCTTATCACGAACTGATGGCGACTGGTGGAAAGCTTACGGAGCTCTTAAGCGGCGGACGCTGGATGGGCGGTCATGGTGACGGAGATATAGAAAAACGACGGGGTGGGGTTGGGAGAGGTAAGATGCGGAACGGTGAGGTAGCAAATGCAGAGAAACACAAACGTGCGACTGCGGACGACCTCCCACTCCGTAGAACAGGCCCTTCCGACGAGAACAGCCCCGTCACGACGCCAAGATGGGCTGGCCTACGAGATATGCACTGGCTCGACAATCGAGGCCCGTCTACAGGGATCATGAGTCCTCTCGCAAGCCCATTCGGCGGGCCATCCCGAAGAAAGGAACGTAGAGGAGACGAAACCGCGTAGAGCGGAACGCATGGATATGACCGTTATGAAGATCATGAGGGTTGGGCTGGTTTCTGCCGCGTGTTCTTTCACTCCGGAGCTACTTTGCAAAAATAATACTGGTGATAATACATGTTCCATTAACCCCTTAAGAGACCTATCTAAGCGGGCATGCCTGACTCTGGTGCGTATCAGCAATCGTAGCAGTATTTGTTTACCGGAAGCCTGTAAAGTATTAATGTCTAGGATTCCGCTGTAATGGATTTTTTGTCGCTCACCCGTTCCACACTGGTGGACCAGCGATCGTGTACTTCTGCGATAAGCGTTAACTTTACAATGTTCTCTTACCGGAAGTTTTGTAGCCTTACCGATACGTTTTTGTTCTCTTCTGAGTATATATCGATCTTGATCGAAGGGTCTAGGGTCGTCAGCGATGCGTAAAGGGGGGGCGACTGGACTATGTTATAAAGGCTCCCTACCGTCTTCCTTATAGGCTCCGGGGAACTTGGCTAGGTACTCCGACGACGGTACCGCCGTCCCTCCACCTGTGATGTTGAGGTGTGCGCACTCGGGATAAAACTGTGGCTTATCTGCGATATGGATGCTCAGGATCTCGTGCCTAATAACATAAAGCCCTGGCTTGATCGTGGCGGGGATGGTGACGGGCCAGAGGTCCGGAGTCCCATCCCAGTTTTGGAACTGCTTCTGGTACCAGATTCCCCCTTCCAAGTTACCTTCCAACAAGCCTGCTTCCCAGATCTTAAAGAAGTCTAGGTCATTGACATCGGCGTCCTCGCAGGACGACCCACAGTCGGCAAGCCAGACGGACATGGGCCCGTAAGGATGCAGCCAGTACCAGTAGACAGCGGTGATATTATCTCCGGCCGTCACGGGGATATACGATGGCGGAGCCGTACCCGGGGTATTGCATGCCAGGCCAGTGTCGTTCACGAAGAAGATGGGGTCGATGCTAGCCCATATCCTCTGGACCATCCACGGCTGACCTTCCTGGGCCTCCAAAGGCTCGTCCGGGTCGTACCTGCAGCCATTCTCTCAGCGACACACCCCTCGCATCTGAAAGCATGAAAACTTACCCCCTATACCAGGTGTCGCCGACGGTGTAGTTAGTGAGGCCACCGTGGGCGGCGACAGAGCTAGCCAGCAGCAGCAGCAGGGCTGCCAAGAAAAACGGTCTCGCCATCTCGTGAAATCTTTCCAGAGCGGTTGATGCTGCTTTCAGAAAAGTAACCTCTTGTCTAAGAAGTGTAGCCGTATTGGAATATGGAGGAGGCGCCCCCAACTACCGGTCGCCAAGAACCTGGGGAAGCCTGCCGCTCCTATTGGGAGTATTTGAACCATCTTGGAAGCAGGGCCAGATGCTCTGACGAGTACCACGAGACTCGGGGACGCAGTTGCGCGACGCTTTAACCGCGTGCGGTAATTCGGAGCGTCTAGCAGGTAACTGGATGCGACCCTGTCCGTTCGGCTATATAGAGGAATATCCAATTCGCGGGTCCCCGGTTCTTTACGATACCTAAGAATAGGAACACTGAAATTAGCCACGCACAAGCTCGCGCCATAAGGAAGTTCTTAATTAACCTACTATATATCGTGCAAGGGACGAGAGGAGCAGATCGTCGGTTTGTTAGAGATGGAAAGAAAGATGCAATGTTTTTGTAGTTTGCCACCGTCGCAAACCCGTGGCTAACGGCATTGGGACAAAGATAGATCTCGATATCCCCCCCGGGCAAGATGCGAGAGAACGGAGAAGAAACCGGGGAAGAAACCGTGAGGCCAGTCAACGTCGTGGCTCAACCACTTGAGCAGACCTGAGACGGCTTCCCCGCAGGTAAATTGAGGGTGCTTATTTACACTTATAGCCAGGGGCTCGCTCTTGTCATATTAACAGCGATCATATTGATGCTACGTAGCTCAAAGATATCGCACCTCTGTACCTATACCAGCCATATTAGCCATATTAGCCAATCTCTCCGCATTTGGGAACGTGGAGGCTCCTTACGCCAGACGTCGGCCAGTCATAATCCCCAAAGTGCCAAGTGTACCTCGGCGTAAGGGGTGGCTCTCGCCACGCGCGACGGCAGGGAAGCTTAGACGCACCATTGGCATCGATAGACCTGGGGTAGAGCATGCGTAAGGTCCTTTATTATGTCGTCTAGGGTGGGATGCGCCTCGACGTTTCGACTTGGCTAGAGCTGCCTCGAGCCACGGGGTCGACGGCGGACTGTCCCTTTCGACTCGGAAATGGGAAGACGCAAGGCCGCCTGGTTCCGGGATCTAGTAATCAACCGGAAATTGGGCGAGGTTGACAAGGGGGTGACGAGTGGGATCGAGTAGGCGCTGGTCGACTCTCGCGGTTGTTCGCGCTTCGGCCCAGATGTATAAGAGCCGCCTCCCTGCCCCAAGCACGTCCTCTGCTAGCCAGCGAAGCACACCCACCCTGGAAACTTTGTCCTCTATTTGCCGCCAGCCATACCGCGCCCCGAAGATGATGCGCCGTTTCGCCTCCGCCCTCCTGCTGGGCTCTACGGCCAGCGCCCTGCCGTTCGCCGAGATCTACCAGCGCCAGAACACTAGCGACTGCTCGCTCCTGGGTAGCTACCCCGCCGTGAGCTATGCTAAGCTGCCTGACCCGTTCACCTTCGAGGACGGCAAAAAGGTCGCTACAAAGGCCGACTGGACCTGCCGCCAGCAGGAGATCAGCAAGCTCCTGCAGCAGTACGAGCTGGGCGCGTACCCCCCGCCGCCCGACAAGGTTGAGGCGTCGCTTTCCGGAAGCACCATGAATGTCAAGGTTACCGTGGGCACCAAGTCCGTGACCATCAGCACCGCCATCAAGAAGGCCAGCACCTCCCCGGGCCCGGCCATCATCACCATCGGCGGTTCCTCTCTCCCCATCCCCGGCACCGTCGGCACCGTCGGCTTCAACAACGACAACTTCGCCTCCCAGGCTTCCGGCCAGTCCCGCGGCCAGGGTGCCTTCTACACCCTCTTCGGTAACACCCACACCGCCGGTGCCCTGACCGCCTGGGCCTGGGGTGTCGACCGTGTCATCGACGGTCTCGAGCAGCTCGGCGCCGCCGCCACGGGCATCGACCCCAAGAGGCTTGGTACCACGGGTTGCTCCCGAAACGGCAAGGGCGCTTTC
Source organism: Hypoxylon rubiginosum (assembly GCA_902806565.1). Classification (NCBI taxonomy): domain Eukaryota; kingdom Fungi; phylum Ascomycota; class Sordariomycetes; order Xylariales; family Hypoxylaceae; genus Hypoxylon; species Hypoxylon rubiginosum. Next base: position 185,752 of record CADCXA010000057.1, on the reverse strand, counting down.
ATCGTCGGCGCCCTAGCCAACCGTATCGCTCTCACCCTCCCGCAGGAGTCCGGCTCCGGTGGTTCCGCCTGCTGGCGTATCTCGGACGACGAGCACAACAAGGGCAAGAACATCCAGACCGCCGGCGAGATCGTTGGCGAGAACGTGTGGTTCAGCCAGAACCTGAACGCGTACACCTCCAAGACCACCACCATGCCCGAGGACCACCACATGCTGGCTGCCCTCGTCGCGCCCCGCGGCCTGCTCGCCTTCGAGAACGACATCGACTGGCTTGGCCCCGTCAGCACCACTGGATGCATGAAGGCCGGCCGTCTCATCTACAAGGGTCTCGGTGTCCCCACCAACATGGGCTTCTCCCTCGTCGGTGGCCACAGCCATTGCCAGTTCCCCTCCTCGCAACAGGCTGAGCTCACCGCCTACATCAACTACTTCCTTCTCGCTGGCACCACGGTCCCTCCGGAGGTCGAGAAGAGCAGCGCCACCGTGGCCATCGCCGACTGGGCTCCGTGGACGGTTCCCGCCCTGACCTAAGCTTATATGAGCGGACAGCTCCAGAGCTTCGTTCATCGAGAGTCGAACGAGATTCCCCCCTGTATATAGTTTTACATTGTGTCAACAAGGCATCGAGCCGGGAAAAACATTCGGGAAGACAGACGCTGGCTGCGGAAGAATCTCGCCTTGGTAGCTGTCGAGTTTACACGCTTGTATACACGCAAATAGTAAATCAGAGTCACTCTACCCAAGGCCGTACAGCCTTCCTCTTTGCATATGAAGTAATTCAACATATAGAAAGTCCCACCCTGTAATACAACCCGTCCTCACTCATCTAGCCATTTCTCCACAGTCGCTGCCAGGTCCTCTTCCTGAAGCCCAAGAAGACCGATCGCGTTGTCCTCCCCTTCTACGGCCCGTTTGGCACCGTCGGCGTAAATACGATGTCGCAGGAGATTAGAGAAGGCGCTATAGTCCCCCTTGCTCAGTTTTTCCAGCCCGATCTTCTCCTGCTCGGCGGTGCTAGCGTGCTCTACCTTCCACTTTTCCCCTGTCTTCGCCTCCACGATCTTGAGGATCTGGTTCTGTGAAGGATTAAAGGATGCGACAGAGAGGTACTGGTTGGCTGTCTTTTCCGGCTGGGACAGGACGGCAGCGACTACCCTTCCGAGGAATGGGAGGTTCGACGCTTGCACGGGCTCGTCGCCCGAGTCGTAGATGGTCGCAGTCTTAGTGCGCTTATCAAATCCCACGGACCCGAATTGCAGCCCCTGCACGTAAGTCCCATCGTCAGTATTGTCTATCTCTCCAGAGTGTTATGCTTCCTAGTTACTACCTACCCAGTCGAAGAAGATCCCGCTCGAAATGCCGGTCCACGTAAACCACGGGTTCTCCTGAGATTTGCCGATGATGTAGTCGAGGGTCTTGACCTTTCCTTGGAGAATGTTGCCAATCGCAGTGCCACCCGCAATTCTAGTATTGATACCGAACTCCGACGGGATGAACCGTCTTACTTTGGCCGAGATGGCCGCATCGACTAGAGGTGTCTGGCTACCGATGGCCACAGTTGCGATGGCTGACACTACCGCATCTAGCCCCTTGAGTGCCGAAGTTAACGAGTCTACCGATTGGTAATCCACCCTCTTAACAGTGACGTTCGGTGGGAACTTGGACTGTGAATCCTCACGCGCGAACGCGGTCACCTCAAACCCGGCCTTGAGGAGCTCCTGGACGATCTCTTTCCCTAGGTTTCCCGACGCCTACGTAGCAACGTTAGCAAGAGCCGCGGCAAGGGCTAGGAGGGGCTACTCACGCCGATGACGGCAACCTTCTTGATAGGATCTGCCATAGTGTGCTTTTACGGTAATAGATTACTGCTAGATGTCGACTTCTCGAGATAGATAGATTTATTTCGTAAAGGTTTCGAGATTCCCAACGGGTGCCCCTCAGTCTTATCAATGCAAATCGAATGCCGAGTTTTCTAGGAGCGTTGCCGCTTTGAACTCCCTGAGAAGCGGGGATGGTGACATGATGCCATTGATGTTGTAGCTGATGAAATTATGGCGAAATGGTTGGAGAGAGCTTGACTTAAATTGACTTAGGAAAAGACTAGCTAAGGTTCCAAGTTATACCACTTCTTTACTATATACTTTTACTCAGGCTTAGCTCAATCTCTCATCAGTTACTTAACTAAGGGAAACATATAAAGGCATGCATTAAGTAATAACCCGTGTAACAAATCTTAATATTACTAGGGGGCTTAAGCTTACTAGCGGTCCCCTCACGCTCACTGAGGGCGCGCAGAAACGTTAGGACAGGCAATTATTTATATGTAAGTCATAGGTAGCTGTCAAAAGCCTCTCAAGCTAACATAGCTTTCAGAACCTTGACCTGCTCTAGGACACGTGCCCGGCTGGTACCACCCTTAGCCGATCTCATCTCGACGCTTGTCTCATAGTTAAACGTATTTAAAACATCCTCCATGAATCGGCCGTCAATGGCTTGCAGTTGCTCGAGTGAGAGCTCATTCATCGGGACACCTAGCTCCTCGCTCTTAGCTACACATCGGCCAGAGATGTGATGCGTCTCACGAAAGGGTACACCCTTTCGTACAAGATAATCAGCAAGATCAGTAGACAGCATAAATGGATCTAGGGCAGCCCTCATCCGGTCCTGCCTAACAGTGAGGGTAGCGAGGACACCATTTGCGATCTGAACACTGTCGGAGATAGTCTTCACGTGATCTAACATAGGTTCCCAACTCTCCTGGAGATCCTTGTTGTAGGTACTGGGTAGGCCCTTCTGGGTCATCATAAGGCCAGCCATATGCCCGAATGCTCGACCAGCTTTTCCTCGTAATAACTCAAGACCATCTGGATTCTTCTTCTGGGGCATTAGGGAGCTTCCAGTAGAATAGGCATCGGCAATGGAAACAAAGCCGAACTCTGTGGAGGAATAAAGGATAAGATCCTCAGCCCATCGAGAAATATGCTGCATAAACATGCTGCCCCATTGTAGGAATTCAGTAACGAAATCCCTATCGGCAACAGCATTCATCGAGTTCCATAAGAGGCCGTTGAAGCCCAGCTCCTCGGCCATCATATCGCGGTCAATATTGAAGCCATTGCCGGCAAGAGCACCAGCGCCAAGAGGGCTCCTGTTCACGCGCTTCGAAACCTCGCGCAGCCGCTCAAGATCGCTCGCAAAGTTAAAGCCAAATGATAACAGATGCTGTGACCACATGACCACCATGGCCCGTTGGAGATGAGTGTATCCAGGCATGAGAATGCCGCTATCAAGGTCAGAAGGGTTATTGGGTTAGGGGGTAATCAGACTTACACCTCGGCCTCGGCGCGGGCGGCAATAACCTCAATGAAGGCAACCAGTTGGCTCTCAATCACCCGGATCTGGTCGCGAAGCCACATACGCATATCACAGACAACCTGTTCATTCCGGCTGCGACCCGTATGCAGTTTGCCAGCGATGTCCTTCCCAATGATCTCACCGAGCCGGCGCTCGTTGGCAGTATGAATATCTTCATCATTGGGCATGATGACAAAGGTATTTGCCTCCCACTCCTTCTGAACTTCCCGGAGACCCCTCTCTATTTCGGCGAACTCGTCGTTGGAAATGATGCCAGACTTGGCGTTTGCGCGGGCAAAGGCAATGCTGCCGAGGATATCTTCCTTATACAGGAGCTTGTCGTATTGAATACTCGCATTGTATTTTAGCATGAGGGGATCGAGGCCGCCTGCCATTCTAAGGTCAGCATACTGCACTCTGCGCTTGAAGCTTCCGTGAAAAACCAACCCGTAAAGCGTCCACCCCAAAGCATGTTTTCCGCAGGTGCCTTTTCAGATGCCATGATGTGCTGGTTGCGGTTTCGTGTATGGGAATCGAGTTCTATGCGTTTAAAAGAATCAATTGGCATCTACCGTCGTCAATTGATGCTCGAGGAGGAAGAATTGAGGTCAGGCTTAGCAAAAAATTGAAGTCAAGCCTAGGACAGTCACCTCTTTTGCGGCCGAAACCGGGCAGTCAGAGTCGAGAGCTTTTTTTTTTTTTTTTTTTTTTTTTTTTTCCTTTCCAGAGAGCTTGGACCACTACGTAATAGGAAGATTTCGGCACTGTGCATACCCCTAACACACCGTGTAGGTTCCTAATCACCACCCACACTAGCTTCTGCGGAAACCATCTCTTCTTGATTTTGAGCGATCAAGCTGAGTTCTTGTCCCGCTTTTACATTAAGATGAAAACGATCGAACCTTCGAACACATGATCCATCGCGCTGTTGCATCGCTGAAGGAATCAGCAACTCCCCCAAGCAGTATACCGCGTTGGTATGTACCTACCTGGGTACACACGCTTCACATTCTATAACATGGCCTAGACAGTACGCGTATATAGTGCGGAGAGTGGATGTACACAGATCATATTAAGTACTTCATATCTTCTGGCGAAATTTGCAGGCACATTGTGAATAGGGGGGAGATGAACAATGTTGCAAACCCAACTTCGACCAACATATATCCACAAATCACTAGCCTGATGATTCTTGTAGCCTCAGTCCTTAACAGTTCCCAGATTCTCGGTCACAGGATGCCAGGAATTACCCCGTACTTTTTCTTGATGTACGCATCAGGAAATTCGCGGCGATACCTTGCCTCCTTCTTGTCTGCCCAGACCTTCATCTGCGCCACGGAGACGACGATGAACAAAAGCACCGACCAGCTGCGGCTAACAAGAAAGACGCCTGTCCACGTAAGAGTCTCGAACATGTAATTCGGACACGTCACCCAAGCAAACCCCGGGCCGGAGGGGATCCGACGCTGGTCAGTGCCAGCCGGACGCAAGGAGCGCTGGATCAAGTGGACGTACGTATTCATCGAAACGCCGACCGCGTACAAGAAAATACCGAAATATGACAATGGGGGTAGGGCAGTAGAGGAAACGGACATCTCGGGAGAATATGCGAACCAGGCCAGTAGGGCGCCGGAAAGCACCCAATAATGAAAGCTATTTTTAAAGACGTTCCGGAAAGGCATGGTCGCATTGGAGAAGCGGTGGACGAAGAGTGATTCCAGCTCCCGTTTGGCGAACTGGCCCATGATCATATATAGCGTTAGAGTCTGTGCCGGCGACGGTTTCGCTAGGCGGAGGTGGTAAAGCAACGGATGAATGGCAAGCGGTCCCAAATATTCGATCACGTAGACCGTCCTCCAGCCGATCTGAGGACCTATGTTAAGTTAGACTACTAGGTCTGTTCACCTCTTACGACATAAGATATGAAAGCCGACAAGTTTCGGTAGTTGGAGGCGATCGGACCCTAGGCGACGTGCTTACCTAGATCTTTGACATAGACGACCGCGCCGTCGGCTATCCCGGCATCGGAAAGAGTGCTGCCGGTCGCATTCGCGACGACTTGGTCGCCGTCGCGGCCAAGCGATATTCGAAGGCGGTGGGCGGACAAGCCGCTCTCTTCGGAAAGCTTTTGATATAGCAATGCCGCCGAGTCGGATTCTCTAAGTGAGATATGGATATCGCCTTGGAGTGACTTAATTGGCTTGCCTGTAAGATCGTAAGCAAGCGAAGAACTCTCGGATCAAGACAGCAAGAAACCCACCTCGAGGCCTGACATTGATATTGACAAGCGAGGCCATATTAGCTAAAGGCCTACCCATGATTTCACTCGTTTTTGCCTATGTGAAGTTCCGCCATAGAATATGTCAGCCTGAGAATGCCCAAGCAAGGCGAGGCCCATGACATTCCCAAAAGAGTTGGCTCCGCCCTATCCGACATGACCAGCGCATGACATAAGCAAATAAATATGACCATGCATGTCAAAGATGCTGAGCCTCTTCGGTTATTCTTTGCCAGTTCTGTTGTACTTCTCGGCTCGCTTTACCTGAGTATATTTTAGGCAATATTTCACAATTTAGTTCCCCTTTATCCTTGACTCCCCGTACGATGAGCTACTATCTGGCGCGTTGCCTTCGCCAAAGTCGCTATCGTCCCCGAGTGTCAATGCTGCGGATTACCGAAGCGCATATCGAACGATGGATATGGATGAACAGACACGGTACCTTCAGTTCGACACATGACAGCATGGACTTATCGGCCGACCAAACTCTGCGCCATATCGAACACAAGAGGACGCACAAGTCAGAGGGTATAAGAACCTAGGACTCAAATAGGCGTGTAATGAGAAGAAAAAGGATGTCAGAACTACTGCTTAGTACGGTGGAGCTGTCTTGTTACACAGACATCAAGCAAGATGTAGATTAATAAGGGGTTGGATAGTTTTAATCGATTAATAGATCAAGTCCGAAATCAAGGGCCGACTGCAACTGGAACGAATAAACAGTATCTACTGTAACAATAGTTTTAATACCAATTATTTACATTCATTAATGAATCCGTACACGAAACGGTTATAAGCTACCGTATAAGCCCAGCCTGCCCTTGTAGTGACCCCTAACACCTTTCACGCTTAGCAAATTCAATATCGCAAGGCGCTAGCCGGCGGGCATAGCTATGATACATTAGATTAACAAGGTAGAGGCCCAGTCCTCCTAGAGGACCGTCCCTTTAAGTTGCCCCTTTTATAGGGCTTCGATCGCTCGCGTGAGCACATCTAGACTCTGCATGCTGATGCCATTGGTCCCATCTTCGTCGAGCAGCGTGGCTACGTCGCTCAGGACACCCAGAGGGATGTAACAGCCTTCTCTGGCTCGTTCCAGGCTCTCCTTGAGCCTGCTGGTATGCTCCCACTCCTTGGCAGCCACCTCGGCTCTCTCGATGATACGATCGGCGATGCCGCACATGGCGGCGCAGTGCATACCGAAGCTACCCTCGGCCACGCCGTCCTCCAGCTTGTACAAGAACGTCACACGTCGCTGTTTGTCATCGACGTGTATCCGCATTCGCTTCGCTCTAATCTCAGGGTGACTTTCAAATTCGGTCGCGAGGGAGCGGTAGTGCGTAGCGAAGAAACCAACGCACCCAATGTGTGTGGCTACGTGGTGCAGGACGGCCTGAGCCACAGCGACACCGTCATAGCTAGAAGTGCCGCGTCCTAGCTCGTCGAGGATGACGAGCGAGCGCGGCGTGGCTTCGGAGAGGATCTTTTTGGTCTCCGAAAGCTCGACGAAGAACGTAGACTGCGCCGCGAAGATGTTGTCGTTAGCGCCAAGTCGAGACATGATGCGATCGCACGGAGTTAGCTTGGCCGACGCGGCAGGGACGTAGCAGCCGATCTGTGCCATGATAACCGCGACGCACGACTGCCGTAATATCGTGGATTTTCCCGCGGCATTCGCACCCGTAAGGAGGTTGATCTTGGCCGAACCACCTCCAAGCACGACATCATTGGGGATGAAGTCATCGACGGCGTTAAGCATGCAAGGGTGTCGCAGTTCTGAAAACTCGACCACGCTGCGCTCCTCATCCACAAAAACGGGGCGGCAGCTCGGCTCGCCAAGGGACGAAGAAGCTCTGGCCAGACTGAGAAGACAGTCGAGCTGTGAGGTGACGCGAATGGCCCGCAGCCAGGTTTCGTAGTCGATGTCAAATCGCTTGAAGAGTCGCAGGGCAACTTCTCGCACAAGCTGAGAGTGAGTCTCCTCGGCCTCCTGCAGCTGCCGCACGAGGTCCGTCAGCCGCCCGAAATAGTAGCGCTTGACGCTTGCTGTGGCTGACATCTGTCGCCAGTCCTTGGGAACTTTGACGGATTTGGGTGCCTCTATCTGGTAGACCTCCTTGCCTACGTCAGTGAATTTAAGAGATCTGTTCTTCAGCTCTGCCTTCTTCTCGTCTAGGAGCTCCTGGAGGTCGCTCTTGATCTCGGCGATCCTGTCGTGGCTCTTGTCGAAGTCCTCTTCGATGCCGCGCTCCGGGACGAGGATCTTGTCTTCTCGAGCCTTCTTGCGATCGAAAGCAGTCTTCCAATACGACAACGGTTCTTCAAGGTTTGGCAAGGACGAGACCAGGCGGCTGATCAGACCATTCCCACTGCCAAAAGCACTAAGGAGGGCCGCGGTGCGGTCAATCTGCTCAAAGCCTTCAAGAACCCGTACGAAATCTTCCGGCCGACAGGCCCCAGCGTGGATCCGCGAGATGAAGCGCTCGAGGTCCGGCATCTTCGTCAGTTGCGACGATAGCCTCTCTCGGACGGCTGGATCAGCGTTAAGCTCGTCTACGGCGTTGAGGCGCTCATCAATCTTTTGAATGTCACATAGGGGATGGCAAACCCATTGGCGGAGGAGTCGTTTGCCAAAAGGTGTGACGCAACGGTTGAGGAGAGCGAATAGAGTACCGTCTGCACCTCCGTTGACAGAGTTGGCAAAAATCTCTAGGTTGATGAGGGTCTGACCATCGAGGATCAGCGTGCCGTTTCTGCGTATGGGGTCGTACCAGGTAAAGTTGCCCTGAGACAGCAGGTCCCGTTCAATCTTGAGCACCCTTAGGTACTGGACCAGAGCGCCGAGAGCGGACATCAACAGATCCTTATCTCTCGCTTCAGCAAGGACAGCAGGCCAGTGCTCCTCAACCCCGTCTTCCTCGGAGAAGTACCCGTTGCAGCCGAGCTCCCGCCGCGTGAGGTCGGCCTCCCAGAACTCGCTCCCGGACTTGAAATAGTTCCATATGGTGGTGAGAGAAGTACCGTTCTTGAGAATGCGTAGGGCTTTGGCGGAAATACGAGACTTCTCGAGAAGCAGTTCCCGAGGGTTTGTCTGGGCGACGAACGTCTCGAACTTGGTCAGGTCGACATCGTCGTCGAACTCGGAGACGAAGAATTGGCCCGTGGCGGCGTCGACAAAGGCGATGCCAAATGCTGGGTGGTCGTCCACGAATGATTCCTTGATAGCCACGCAATAGGTCGCCGTGTCGTCCTGGAGCATACCGCCATCGACCAACGTACCACCCGTCAGGATGCAGGCCAACTCCCGGCGGATGATCTTCTCCTGCTTCTTAGTCTTAACATCGACCCTTTCGCGCATCTCTTTGCCTAGAGCTGTCTCCATTTGGTCGACACGCGCGACCTTGTAACCCTTTGCTATGAACTGGTTGACCCACATGTCGAGCGAACTCTCCGGGACGCCAACCATGCGCATGTTGACGCGATCGGTAAGCTTGAGGTCGAAAAGCTGGTGACCGACAGTGGCGTCGTTCTCGTACAGCTCGTAAAATTTGCCCTTTTTGAAAAATACGACGGTGTCCCAGAGCTTCTGCTTTATCTCCCAGTATTGCTTCTCAAAGGCCGAAAAACTCTTCCACGCTGAAGGAGGGACGTATACGGTCGAAGGGTCGTAGTCTGGATGGCCTAGGGGGTGCCGGTCGATATCGTTGATCTTGGCCAGCCAGGTATAGCGCTCCTCGGGTTCGCGGGTGTGCGCTTTCTGTTTGCCGGCGGCAGCTTTGGGCGCAGGAATAGCTGCCCGTGGCTTTGCCGGCTCGATATTGTCAGGGTCATATTGCCATTGCCGAGCGGTCGACGTCGAAGGCACATCGTTTTCTAACTCGGCGTCCTCATCCTCGTCCTCGACCAGCTCGTCTACTTGCTTACGAGCTGCGGGCGATGGGTGCGACCGCTTTCGTGCAGCCTGTGGTTTGGACGGACGCTTCCGTTTTCTAGCCGGGCCGTCTGAGTCATCGGAAACGACAAAATCGGCCATCTCATCTGCGGGAAGGGATTGTCAGAGTGCTATCGCGACAGGAATAGGGAGCTTCCACTACTGCTAGGATCATACCATCTTCATCCTCTAGGGGCGCATTCTTGCCCTCCTCGTAATCCTCTTCGTCATCGTCTACGACATTGGACCGCTGGCGACCGCGTCGCCGAGCCTGGGACGTTTTAATAGACGAGAAGACATCCTCTTCATCATCGTCGGATTCGGCGTAGTTGACCGTCTTCTTACCCTGCGGAGAGCAAATGTGAGCAAGAAAATAAAAGGGGCGTGCAAACACGGGACTCTACCTTGCGTATAGGACTGCTGGGCTCGAGGAAGCGGGAGTTCAGGGGTTGCTGCTTGATTATGGTCTTAGCAGAAGTGACAAACGAGGGGGGCGAGTCGATGCTAGATACCTTTATTGTAGCGGCAGAATCATGGTTTTCCTGGGAGCTAGAGGGTTCCAGGGCATCGCTGCTCGGGACGGGAGTGATAGTAGAAGGTTTCCTGTTGGCGTTGGATTTGGTAGTTTCCTTTAGGCAAGGCGAAGAGGGTAAAGAGTTCTGGGACGGGGACGCCTTAGCAAAGAAGCCGAGAATGCTCTGCTGTTTTCCGGTGGCAGAAGACGAAATGGAACTTTGACTCCTAGATATGGAGCGTGTCTTTTTGGCCGGTGTCCGAGAGTCGCCCATCTTGGTGAGACCCTTTCGACGTCCTTCCTCACCTATAGAGCAAGACAGACTAAGAGGAGGTAATTGGGCAATTGAAAGGTTGCACGTGTATTAGGGAACAAGGACAACGTTCTATGAAAAAGGAGACTGAGACAGAATTAAGAGAAGAGGGGTTCAACTCATGCTCGGCAGGAACAGGAAGAGTCGAATTAGTATGTAGAAAGTATAGAGCATAGAGGTAAAGAAGGTGGAAGATTGGACGAAGATTACCAAATAGAAATTGTTTTCGCATTTCAATTAAAGAGAAGCGCGACTTGGCTGTAGCTCCCGTCGCATCCCGCGTCAAGGCCGCGTCGTCTCCACCTTTACACCTTGCACCCCTGCTGGTTATTATCGATAGCATACAATTGCATGCAATTGTTGCATACTTGCACATAAATAATACACAGGAATGTGGGGTGTGCATAAATTATTCCTTACACAAGACTAGGTCAATAAGCCGAATCTTTAACAATTCAGCTCGTAACGTCTGCAGGGACAAGACAGTCAAGCGCATCAATCCAGATGCCAATCTGTTCAATACCAGCGGGATGTATCGATGCAGAATTGTCTCGCGGCCGGGGGCAAGATGTGCCATACTTTCCATGCTGTCATCACCAAGTACGCAAGAGTTTATCCACTACCAGAACAAGGTGGGAGGCATCCGCGGAGTCCAGAATCCTTCTGTACTGTTAGACGTCCAGTTGGGGATGTGGGCGCCCGGGGAGATAAGAAGGTGGCTGGGTATTGCCATTGCTCTCTAATCCGCGAGCGTCGAGATATCTGGAGATATCCTGGTTTAAGAGGGAGTAAGGAAGATACCAGGTCACTAATGTAACATTGGCGTTAGTATATCACGAGAGATTAACAGATCCGTATAACTTTTCGTTCTGCTCTTTAATTATAGCGTTATCCTCATTGCTGGTGAATTATCTTCCATCGAGATACATAGTCATGGGTAGAATTGGTCCCCGAGGGTGGTCTCTTTTTAGGTAGTCATAAGCGAGATGCCCTCACAGAGCTCCAGAGAAAGATACTTCAATTATGTCGAACAGTTGCACTCCAGGCTAAAGCTTTTGAAAATATTATGAATTCTCTATTTACTCCATTATCTATACTATCGTACTTAGAAAAAACCAAAGCAGTTAGCATAGTATGTGACGGTAGCCGACCAATCTGAGAAGATGCCCATGACTCCAACCTGTCGTGCCAAAACGTCGACGAGCCTATACATGTCGCCGTCCTTAAAGGTGCCGTTAGCGATGGTCGAGTAGTAATAGTCGTCGTTGGCGGCGGCTTGTGCCAAAGGACCCGAGCGCTCAAGAGACCACGTCAAGATTTTGAGCCCTAGGGCTTTCGCCGTCGTCGCGTAGTCTGAGGGAACGTACTCGTCGCCCTCGCCCAGCGCGACGAGGTATTGAAGTGGCGGCGCTACGACCTGCACCCCGGCGTCCTTGTAAAATGAGAGGTTGGCCACGGCGGCGGAAAACGACGCTGGTGTGTCGCCGCTCTCGTCCAGGAGCACAGCTTGCTTGCCAAATGCCGGGTCCGCCTGCAGCCAGTAGGCCACGTCAGCGAACGAGAAGCTCTGGAGCCAGGCTCGGGACGGATCGATGCCGGCGGCTCGATATTCTTCGATGACCTGCTGCGCGTATAGCTCCTGTGTGTAGTTCCCGTCGAAAGGCATGGGCACACGCGGCTGCTTGAGCTCGGTAGTAAAGTCGCGTCCGTGCGAGTCGACAAGCTCGAGAAACTCCTTGTGCGAGAGAACAGTACCGCATGTCGCGTACAAATCGGTCCGCCACGCTGGTGTCCCGTGAAGAAAATCCTCGGGGGTGGTGGCCGAGGCGTTGTAGCCATCCATCTTCCCGCACAGCGATTTGAACTCGGCTAGCGTGATGTCACTCGTGCAGCACTTGGCTGTCGCCTCCGTGCCGTTGAGCGCGGGCGAGAAGGGGGTGGTGCACTTGGCGTTCAGTTCTGTGACGACAATGTTCGTCGTCGTATGCAGATCGCATTGGTCGTGCCGACAGACTAGCTCACGATCGCTGGTGAAGGCTACGTCGCACTCGAGGATGCCAGCGCCCATGCGTGTGCCGGCCTCAACGGACTCCCGCGTCTCTTCTGGAAACTGGAGACAGGCGCCGCCACGATGGCCGATGCTGAACTTGGAAGGCCGCGCTACCATGTCAGAGCACGCGGACAACCGATCTTTCAGCCAGCCTTCGTCCATGTCAGTTACCAGGAACTGCGGACGCGGCCCGAGCTCGGCATTCTGGAAGTAGTGCTGAGTTGGATGCCCCCCTGGTTTGGACTTCCACCACTCCTCCGTCTTTGGCAGGGCGGATGTTTGGCCCGCGGCAAAGATGGCGATTGCGATTGAAGCTGCCTTGACCTGCATCACGACCGAAAGAGTACGAAGTGCGCTTTCTAAGAGAAGCGGAGGTACGGAGAGTGACCTAGCAAGCTTTACGTAGGTATTCTAACAAAGTGGATTAGGTCAAAGCGTATCTAAATAGGATCTAGGAACTAAGGGAAAGCTCATTTTATATATTCCAGGCGAGGATCGGCCGAAGCTGAGTTGATAGCGAAGCGCCATTGTCCGATGGGAATGGCCATCGGAGAAGCACGATACGCCATCTTGGCGTACCGATGACTTGGATTGTTGAGACAAGCTTATATCCTCTAATAAAGATAAAAGTCATACTTCGTAAATGCGCCAAGATTAAAGAAAGCTTGCCTAGAAGACAAGAAATTTGAAGGAGGTTGGTAAGAGAGGGGACATTGTCTCCCGGTTCCGTCCACACCGAGCTCGGTATAGAGGCACGTGGGTTCTCGCTATATCGGGGACCCCACGTACTCAAAAGGGGATGAGCCGTGTTGTAAGGTTGTTTTATGATTCGTTGAGAAGATACCGTCAAATTATTTGGTTTCTTCAATGATTCGAGAGATTCGAGCGATGCTGCTCAGGGACCGCGGAATAAAAGAATAGGTTCTGGTTGGTATGTATGAAGCGTCCCTTCGTTTCGACTTTGTTTGGTTGAAAGTGCTGCATGTCGCATCTAGAATGAATTTGAGCTGTTCTTGATACATATTTCCAGGACGGTCCAACTTTAGTTAATAGCCAATAATCAACCTCTATTAAACTGCAAGTGATAGACGTAGATATATCGTATCACTCAATTCCATAGGTACCATTAAAATATATATTTTGTCTACCTAGGTTATTAATCGAATAGACTCTGGTCTACCCATCTGGGTTAGGTACCGTAGGTATGCACACCGACCAAGAGACAACCGACTCATTCGAGTGTGTAAGCTGATAAGAGATATAGAGTACTCATAGCTCCTCCTTTCTGCTGGTGAGGCTCCTCATGCCAGCGTTGAGCGCTCTCAGATGAACCCATTTGGGGGCGTCTTCACCTAATCCCCATGCAAACACCCCGCCCAGCTTTTCCTTCTCCACGATCAGAGGAAACTTCTTGGCTACGGCCATCGGCGTGTCAAAGGTCCACCAGATAGCCTCCGCTTCATCCCAATAGTAGTAACCGCCGCCGACTTGATCGTACTCCCCCTTAGTCTTGGCCCTGTCAAATGATGCTCGAACGTCTTGCGGTACGTCGTCGCGCCACGCGAAGGAGCCCGCTCGGCCTAGGTCGACGCCCGTCTCCGGGTCTTCCAACGGGCCCGTGGGACATCCGATCGGGTTGCTGACGCACGGCTCGTGTTCGGTATGGAAGTACTTGGCGTAAAAGGCGAAGCCCAAATTGATTTTGTCAGCCGCCGCGCCATTTTCCATGTATGCGCGTACTGCCGTTAAGCTAGCCTCGATGCCGGTGTGGTGTTTGGTCACGTTGTCGCGACGATTCATCAGATCGTAAGCCATGACATTCAGGAAGTCTAGGGAATCCATGATCTGGGGCACTGTTTCGGGAGTGAAGGCGATCATGTCGTGTGGTAGACCAGGGACGGCGGCCGACATGACTTTGTCCGGACCCAACGCCGACCGAATCTCGGCAAGGAATTTGGGGTACGCGGCTATCTGCCAAGCTCTCGCCTCGTTCGGGATCTTCTTCCAGTCTTCGCCGTTCCCTCTTGAGTTGATATCAGTATGATTCTTTATGCACGTCTACCTGCTATCCTCGAGTTGATCCAAGGTGGGCGGGGGGAGAACGACTTACGCTGGATATTCCCAGTCTATGTCAACACCTACAACACACGGAATGTCAGCAACGAAGAATGGTTAGGATGCATCGCGATGCAGGGAATCGTAGAAGGAAATATAGATCTGACCATCTGCACCCGTCTCGTCCACCATGGCGGCTACATTGCGAGCGAATTTGGCGCGGCTCTCGTCCGTACAGGCGCCGGTATCGAAGCCGGCCGAATCGCCCCAGCCACCGATGGCAACTAGCATCTGGGTCCCGGAGCTGAATTTGGAACGAGCCTCGTGGACGGGCATGAATAGTGGCCACGTAGAATTACCCTCTTCCCGGTTGAAAAGGTCGGGGCTCATGAAAGCCATAGCCGCGTGGGTGATTGGCGAGCTGAGACTTGTATCGGGCACGAAAGGGTGTTGTCTATTAGCCATACCAGATGTTAGAAGGAAAACAGTAGAGGAATATGGATTTGGATTTGGGACGAAGGGTCTCACCCTGTGAGGTACATGATATTTCTCATAGGTGTCGCCGCCGAAGCTACACCTGCGGTCAAGAGCGTTAAGAGCCCGACAAGAGCCATCTTGAAGACTGCAGTAATCATCGTGGTTGCTAATTAAAAGAGTGGTGTCGATTTAAACGTCGATGACAATGCTATTGACGATTCCAATGCCAAAATCGAGTTGGTCTTTATATTGATTATGGGGGCGAATTCATTGGGGGGATATAATCCAAATTGAAGTCGAGTTCACATCGATGCCTGCACGCGAGACGAGTAGGATGTAGAAATTCACTAGGGTTCCTCCTGCTCATGATAACACGTGCACGACCTTGAACTTGGAAAGTTGGAAAGAGAGGCCGAAACGGTTATCAAAAAACGAGAAATGTCAACCGAAGCTGTACCTGCTGACCTGCTACCTTAGGTAGATAGGTGATTATTCGAAGGAGGTGCGATAACACTCGCTTAGAAGGATATTGATCTACTACGTGTATGTTGCAATTATGCATTCTCCTGGACATCACACTCAAGCTTTATCCTCGAATAAAGTATGCAAAATAATTTTTGAAAATTAAGCGAAAGTTAATAGGCTGTTCTTCAAAAGCTATATTTATTATGAACTTGTTTGCGTTGTTATAGCTTAAGAAATACCAGAGTTATATAGGATTGAAATAAAATACCAAAGGGAGCTTTTGGCACCAGCATTTACCACCGAGATAATTGATAATAAAATTGAATAAAATTATATTTAAATAGAGCAATGCTTTACGAGCAAAGTTATATAAGTCATTAGTATATAACGTATGGTTTTGCTATAATTTGACTTGTTTGAATGGCTTTGCTAGTGGTTTGGTAGAATGCGCCATGTTTTCTCGAGAGTGGCTGGATACCTGCATGCCCCTTTTCTTTTTTTCTCTCTCTCCTTTTCCTCTCCCCTTATTCTTCCGATGTCAGTATTGTTAACATAGATCCCTATAGATCCCTAGAGAATAGATTCGGCGCTTTATATAGGTTATACAATAATCCTAACTTGGGTCAAACACATATGTATATGGTGAGGTACCATGGTGCCGGTGAGCTATCGTACCACGACCCCTGCTGCTACCGTGCTCGCCATTCGTTCCGTACTCAATTTTGACGTCTGCAATGCAAGGTGGTGTGAAGCGTTTTATGGATATGCCACCCTTGCAGCCTTGTACAGTCACGGGTTCGTTCTGGCGGTATAGAGAACGGGGACCGCTTGGGCTCCGAGATACGTTTCATTTCGAGACCCTGCAAAAGAATATAAATCTAGTTGCTTCTCTGAAACTTTTTCTCTGAAACTTTCCGCACTCGCCGTCATCCCTCATAGCGCTTCCGTTGAGCGATTCCTGTTCCTTTTCGAGCCCACTTGCCGTTATGCTCTTGTTTTCCAATTCACAAATTACATAGATCTATGATTTGCCGAATAGAACCATGGTGGAGTCTAGCTGGGACCTCGATGGTCCATGGGGTTCCGAGGAGATGGCGGAGAGTAATAGTCAGATCGCCGTTGCCGGTCCTGACGACGTACAGAACGACGAGTTCGATACCTCTGATTTCGACGCCTCGTCCGTAAGCAGGTTCGGGAGTGTTTCTTCGTCCATTTATCGGCATGCCTACGAGAACGGCCGAAGAGTAAACACCGGATCGTTCCATTGTGGTGTATGTGAAATATGCTAACCTTCCCACGGTAGTACCATAAGTACCGTTACGGAACATGTAGGCGACGCCCTCATCCCGATTTCCTGTGCTATTTCCATGCCTGAGATCATTTCTATATTCTTCTAAGGTTGGCCGGCCTATATTATGTTGGGCCTGGTTAAACATGAAGCCTTCGCCCCTGCTTCCACTCCCCCGTTGAAGGTCGAAGAAGCTTCATACATTGACCACTGACATTAAATTCATGGCAGATCCTATTCCAAATGACGAGACGGAACAGAACAGAGAAGATATTAAACACGTCGCAATCCTGGAGCTCACAGGGTATGCTACAAGCCGTGACACTTTAATAGTTAAGGCGACATTGCTCACACGTGTCAGGGGTAAAAACTTCTTTGCACCGATTGGTGATTACCCTCAAAAGATCATCGACCTAGGTACCGGGACGGGGACTTGGGCTATAGAAGGTGAGTCGAAGCTACATATAGCCTCAAGGGGTTACCTCTTCTAAAGCAATGGATGCTGGTGTCTCATCATCCCGTTGTACCGCAGTCGCCGAGATGTTTCCCAGCGCACGAGTTGTCGGCTGCGATTTGAGTCCCATTCAACCTGTCTGGCTCCCGAGTAATCTCAGGTTTGTTATTGACGACATTGAAGACGAATGGGCCCACGGGGATAACTGGGATCTTGTTCATGTTCGCCAAGTCTTTCCGACAATCCGAGATGCCCGCCGCGTGTGCGCCCAGAGCTTCAGGTGAGCGCCCTAGAGAGAGCTAGCTCATGTATACCCGCGAGTGCTAAAATACGGTGGCATCGAAGCCATCTCAAGCCAGGAGGGTGGATCGAGGTCCAAGATTTTGGGGGAATTCTAAGATGTGACGACGGCACGCTACCAGCAGATTCCCTCCTTACTAGTTTCCACGAGATGACAACTGAAGCACTATCCAAACGCGGCATCGTATGGCCCATCGCCAACAAGATGGAGGAGATACTTACGAGCGCCGGTTTCGTCAACGTCCAGTGTAGGAAGTTCAAATGCCCCATCGGGATCTGGCCGAAGGTACGGAATACTAGAAATCGTGTCAGCCTCCTCGCCTAATACAAAATCATAGGCCAAGAGACTCCGTTTAGTTGGTCTCTATATTAGGTCAGTCTTTGCCGATCTCATGGAGGCTCTCGCGCCCAGGATATTTCCGGCTCTCTCGAAACCGCCTCAGCAGATAGAAGAATTCCTCGCCAACGCCCAGCACGAGTTACAAACAACTGACGCTCACATGTACCTGGATTACTTCTTCTGGTATGCTCAGAAGCCCCCCGGCTGACTCAAGGCAACGGAAGTTGTGGCGCGTTCGTAGTATTCCCATATGAGAATACAAGAGTCCCCGACTAGATATCCATGACGGTCAAGGCCTGGAGCACCGGTCACATTCCCTCAGTATCCAATCCAGGGCGCGATTACCGGGCTACAATGGTATGAACGGAGCCCTCGCAGCACATGGCTAGACCAGCATTACGTGGAAAATTAAATCAGGATGCTTGCTTGATGGATATTTAGTGATGATAAACAATTTGTAATGTAGAAACTGGAATGGGGAGAAAGAACTGATACATCTAGGCCGTACTTCTTAATGATCGAGTACAAACGATATTCATATGTGGGCTTGGAACTGGGTAAAAGGATAAGGATATGTACATGTATATACAGGTAAGAAAGAACTAGTATTCGTAAAGTGAGATAGACGAGTGCTTATTTCTGCCGAGTTATAGCGAGTTATAGCGAGTTATAGCGCTCCTCAGCTCTTAACTCTACCCCTCAAGTCAGTGCTCTTTAAGGTCAAATAACCTTTATATGCATATCCACGCATCTACCGAGCATTAAGCATTAAGCATTTACCTCCGCCAAAGCCTTAAGCTTCTTACCGAGTGTCAACAAATTAATTCATCATTGCAAGGCCACCCCCTGGGCGGCACAGTAGCCCAGAGTTTCCAGAAGCCTCACCCTCACCCTCACCCTTATACCTAAATGCCCCTATTTGTAAGCTCGCGTGCGTTGGCGGAGGACGAATTTTTTGCTCCTCGGCTTGCTTCGCTTGCCTCTGTCGCAAAAAATCCGCCCTCCGCCTCCCGCGCGCTCACTTAGGAGGCCTTAATTCCTAGATACTAGGTGCCAGGTGTTAGGTGCCAGGTGCCAGGTGCCAGGCCAAGTTACCTTACCTAATTCAAAAATACCAGGATTTTAATATTATTATATAATATATAAGGCTATAAAAGAGTCTTAGTAATCCTTTTATTTAATTATATAAAGTTAAATTATTTAATTTAAATTATTTAAACTATTAAATATTAAGATATTTAAATTCTTTTAATAATATAATATTATATATATAATTATATTAAAATTTTAATAAACCTTTTTATTCTAATAATTATTTATTAATATATTTAATTTTAATATAAAAACCTTTTATAAATATAAAGTTTTTTATATTAAAATAATATAATAAATTTAAATTTTAAATTTATAATTTTTTAATTAAAAAAAACTAAATTATTTTAAAAAACCTAAATTAATAATCTAACTTACTATTTTAATTTATTTTTTTAACTATAAAAAAGTATTTAATTAAAATAAAAATAAATTAAAAAAATTAAAATAAAAAAATATAATTAAATCCAATAAAATTATTTATTAAAGAAATTACATTATTATTTTATTAAAAATATTAATAATTAATTTTTTTAGATAATTCTTTTTATTATAATTTATAATATTTATATTATTACTTTTAATATTATTTATAAATTAAAATAATAAAAGTGTGAAATTAATATTTATATTTAAAAAAAAAACTAATTTATTAATTTTTATTAAATATATTATAAAAAAATAAAATTAAAATAATATTAAATTTATATTATTACTTAATAATAAGATTTATTAATTATAATATAGTAAATTATTATTTTAAATATCTTTTTTAATAATATTATTAATAAATAAAAATTAAAAGTACTTTAAAAAATATATATTATTAAACTTATTTTTATTATCGTTATTATATTTATCTAAATTATTATAAACATTAAAAAATTATTTATAAAATTTTAAATTAATAAATACTTAATTAAATATATTAAAATTAATATTATAATTTAAATTAATTATTAATTTATTTAAATATACTTTAATATTATTTACTTTTTTATAACTTTATTTTTTATTAACCATTAAATTAATTTTTAATTCCTTTTTTCATTTATTTAATTTTACTTTTTTTATAAATACTTAATAACTTTTTATTAAAATAGATTTAAAAACTTAAAACTTAAAAAATTCTTTTTTTTATTTTATAATTAATATTAATTTTAAATAAAAAATAAACTATATAAATTAAATAAAAAAATACTTAAAAAAAACTTTAATAAAAAAAAAATATAAACTACTATAAAAAAACTTATACACTTTTAATATAATATTAAAAAACTTATTAACCTTTTAAAATATATAAAAAACTAACTTATAAATATAAAAATTATTATATTTTAATAATAAAAAAAAAATAATATAATAATTATTATAAAGTTTATATAAATTTTAATAAATAAAAATAACATTTAAAAAATTATTAATTACTTTATTATTTTTTTTTTTTAAAATATTATTTTAAAATAAACGTATATAATTTTTATTAAACTATTAATTAACAGTTTATAAAATAATATAACTTAATTTTAAAGTTTAAATAAATTTAATAATATAATAAATTTTATTATAAATTATTACTAATTTTTAATTTATTATAAAATTATTAATAGTTTGTTTAATTATAATTAAAATTAAAAACTTATTTATATATTAGTTATATTATTTATTAAAAACTAGGTTAATAAATAAAATTAGTATTTCTTTTTAAAACTTAAAAATATATTTAAAAAAATCTTAATATATAAAGTTTAAAATAATTAAATACAAACTTATATTATATTAAAAACTAATAAAAATATTATTAATAATATTAATATAAAAATTTATTATAATTATTAAAACTTAAAACCAATATTAAGTATTATATAGAATATTATTAATTAATATAATAATATAAATATTTAAATTAAAAATTAAAAAAAAAAATAAATAATTAAAATTTAATTATTTTCCCTTATTTTTATATTAATAATTTTTAGTTATAATATAATAAATATAATATAATATATTATAATATATATTTTTATTATTTATTATATAAATTATAAATAATAATAAAGTTTTTAAGTAAATTAAATAATAGAAATTAATACGTTTAAAAATTTTTATTTATTTTATATTTATTAAAAATTAAATAAATTTAAGATATTTTTAATCCTTAGGAATTTCTTAAGCTATAATAAAATATAAGTTAATATATTTATATATATTTAAAAAAAAAGTTATAAAAGTAAATAATATATTATTTAATTTTATAAATAATATTTAACTTATTTAAAATAAATTTTTAATTAATAACTTATATATATTAAATTTAAATATTTTTATTTATTAACTATTTTATTTACCTTATTTAATATTTAAATATTTAAATACTTATATTTAAAAAAACTTTTATATTAATAAAAAAAAAAAAATATATAATATTATTTAATTTATTTATAAATTTAAGCTACTTTTAATAAACTTTTTTTAAAAATATTAATAATAATTATATTAAATAATATTATTAATAATAATTATATTAAATAATATTATTAATAATAATTATATTAAAATATTTTTATAATATAAAAAAAAAATTAATAATTTTAAGTTTTATTTATATTCCTGTTTTTATTGTTAATAATGTTTTATATTATTTTATAGTTTTTACGTATATATTTTATTATTTTTAATTTAAGTTTTATTTAATATATATAATAAAGTAATTATTAATTTAAATTAACACGGATAAAAATTTACACTTATTTATATTATTAATAATATTTTTTTTTACTTTAATTATTTTTATATTAACTATAACTATTTTTTTTTTAAAAATATTTTAAAGTAAAAATAATAAGTAATTAAAAACATTTTTATTTAACTTAATATCCTTTAATTAAATAAGATTTATTATTAATATTTTCTATATTACTTTTAAAATTATTATAAATTTATCCTTTAATTAAATAAAATTTATTTTTAACGCTTTTTATATTATTTTTATAACTATTATAAATTTTTTAATAAAAAGTAATAGTTTTTATTATAATTTTAATCTTATATTAATAATTTTTATAAATAATAATATATTTATTTAACTTATTTTTATTATTATAACTAATTAATATAATTTATTTAATATTATAATTAAAACTAAAAACTAATCTAATAATATTTTTTTATTATATTTTATTAATATAATAAAATTTTTTTTTAATTAACTAAATATTCTTTTAATATAATAAATATATATATTAATAATTAACTTAATTAAATTATCTATTAATATTTATTTATAACGTTTACATGTTAATTTATTAAAAAATAAAAAAATATATATTAAATAAACCTTTTTTTTTAAATAGTTTATAAATTTATTATTATTTTTATAATTTAAATAATATTATATTTCCATTTAAATATTATAAAAACTTAATTTATAAATAAGTTTAATATTTAAAATAAGCTTTAATATATTTATAATAAAATAAACCTAACTATAAAATAAGTAAAATATTTATTTTAATATTAAAGTAAAATTATTAAAATTTTATAAATTAATATTTTATATATTATAAATAATAGTTAGTTAAATAAATATCATTTTAATAATAAAATACTTATATTAAAATATTTAGTAATAAAATAATTAAAAAATTACTTTATATTAAACTATTATTTAAAGATTTAATTTAAAATATTTAAAAAGTAAAAATTTTAATAACTATAACAATGTTTTCTTTATTTATAATATATTTTTTTAAATTCCATATATAAACTAATATTAAAATATATATATCTTAAAAATAATATTATAAATTAATAATATTTATAATAAATCTTAAGTATATTACCACATTAAAATCTAAAATTAAATTATTAAACTTAATAAATTATTTATCTTTTTTAATTCTTTTAATTAAATATATTATAATAAGAAATATAATAATAAAACTTAAATTAATATAATAAAAACTTTATCCTAAGTTTAATTTTATTAAAGTTATAAATATAAATATAATAATAAAAATTAAAAATAATAAAAGAAAAAAAAATAAATTTAAATATAAAAAAAAAAAAATTATATTTAATATAAATTAATAAAAAGTTAAGTTATTAATTAAAATAAAAATATATTAAATTTTATATAAATAAATATTAATAATTATATTATATAAAAAATAAAATCTTTTTAACTATTTTATTATATTTAAAATAATTATTATTAAAATATAAAAATTAAATTTAATAATTATATTAATTATATAAATAATATAAAAAAATTTTACTAATTTTATCGCATTTAAAATTTTTACCTATAAAAATTAAAACCAAAGATTATATCCACTATTATATTATACAAGTTAAAAAATCTTATAATAAAAATAATATTTTAAATAAAATAAACATTTAAAATAAAATAAGAAAAATAATATTTATTTATATTTTAAATCTTTATAATAAAATATAAAACCAATTATAATTAAAAAAAGGATTTTTAATTATAATAAACCGTAGATTTAAATTACTAGTATATATAATTATAATAAACTTTCTTATTATTAATATAATATATAACTATATATATTTTAAAAATATATATTAAAATCTTAAATTAAAATATAAAACTAAATATTATTAAAATAAAAAACTTTAATTATAACAAGCTATTAATTTAAATTATTAAAATATTAATATATATAATTATAATAAACTTTTTTACTATTAATATAATATATAGTTATATATATTTTAAAAATATATTTTAAAATCTTAAATTAAAATATAAAACTAGATATTATTAAAACAAGAAACTTTAATTATAATAAATTATTAATTTAAATTATTAAAATATTAATATATATAATTATAATAAATTTTCCTACTATTATATTAATAATATAAAATATTTATTTAAAAAGTTATATAGTAATATATTATTTAATATATATTTAATATAATATAAATAATAAAAATATATTTATAAGTAATCTATAAGTTTATTAACGTTTTTATTTATAATAAATTTAAAAAAAAAATAATGTTAAATATTTTAACAACTTTTATTTTATTATTTTAATAATATTAAAACTATAACTAAAACTTTTAAAATATTAAGTGATATTTCTTTCTAATTTTTATTTTTTAATTTTAAGTAGAGGTAAAAATTTTATAGTTACTAGTTAAAATATTAAAAGAAAAGAGCCTTTATAACTTATCCATATAACTGTTAGATAATAAGAGGTTATTCTGGAGGACCTATTCAGGTCCTGCGCACAGGCCAACGGCCGGAGCCGCAATAACCTTATTACGAGGCTATTCTAAGGAATCGCGAGAACACGTACAATTAGGAGACACACACTTAATACACACAATTAACCCCCTAATTGAATACACACGTTATCTGACAATTAAGAGTCTCATTCGCTCAAGAATCAAAGAGCTATATACGAATAACGATACGTGACCTTCAATTAGCCGAAAACCACAAAATTACGAAACGGTTACATCAACGAAACCTTCCACAACCCGAATCCGACCAATAGCAAAGAAGACGGCATGTCGAAAGCAGTAGAAGAGAAGGTCTTTTACAACGGCCCAATTGACTGGGAACGATGGGATAGAGAGTTCCAAACAAAGGCTATTGACCTAGAACTTTGGAAGTACATCAATCCTACAGAAACGTTAGAATGGCCAGAGGAGCCATTCCAGCCAGACGTTGGCGACTATCCAAAGAAAGCTCAACGGATAACGCGAAATTCATCGAACAACAGTTCCCAAACTGCGATAAATGAAAGTCAAGAGGAACAAGTCGAAATAGGTGGAAGACCTACAAGTCTAGTAGAGATGACGAAGGAAGGCAGAGCCATCTACAAGGAAGATTGGACCTTCTATAGTCACGATCACAAGATCTATCAGACTCATCGACAAGCAGTCAAGGAACTGAGGAACTGGGTCACCAACTCTGTATCCTTGAATTACCGAGACACGTGCTTTGGCCCAACAGACACCTTGTACGAGTGGTACAAGAAACTGTCTGCCACTGGCAAAGTGTACAACAATCAATTGAAGCCACAGGCTCAAGAACGATATAAGAAAGCAGTGCAACGACTGACAAAGATGCCTAAGAACTTCGAGGCATGGATAACTGAATGGGAATCAGCCATCGCAAATGCAAAGGCAAAGGGCCTTACAGATATCACCGACAGCCGACTACTAATGAAGGATCTTGAAGTTGCACTTGGCGGCATTCTAAGCAACTGGGTGACCAGTTATAGACTGCTGAGCACTGACAAGATCAGAAGCGACACGCTCAGCTACTTAGATGTAGCAGCTGCCTTACGCGAACACACATCCTTACAACTAACTCTTGCACGGCCCCGCCCTGCGAAGGGAGCATTCGCTGCTCAATTCGGCAACACGGAATCTGATCACGACAGAGACTCAGATACCGAGCCGGGAAGAGAAAAGGACGCCACTCCTGGACCCTCTGATCGATCAAAACGAGGCAGAGGTGGTAGGAGCCGCGGCAGATCACGAGGCCGAAGCAGTCTAGATAGACGAGCTGAGTCAACCAAGAGAAAACGAGCCGACACATCTGCCGATCGCCCACGAGAAACCAACACTCCATGCCCAGCCTGCTACGGCTACCACGAGATTCTCGACTGCTGGTATATTGTTGAAGACAAGGCTCCAGAAGACTGGACCCCAAACTTCACCGCAAAGAGAATGATCGAACACAAGATAACTGAAGACAATACGTTTGCTGAGCTAGTCAAGAAGACAAAGAAGAGGTCATCTGCGCAAAGTGGGGATTGACTAGTTCGAGTAATTGGGAGAACAAAAGGAACGTTCTCAACTCTACAGGCCGCATTCGGAGTCAATACCTATCCCTTGAAGAACTCAGCAATTCTGGACTCAGGGACCACTATTCACATCTTCAATCGACTCAGCCGATTCCTGTCATACCGAACAGCACACACTGGAGACGCGATCTTCGCAGGAGACTCAGTTGTGCCTGTACAAGGATATGGAGAAGTGGATGTACGTCTAAAGAGTCCAGAAGGAGCAAGGCTCCTACGATTGCGAGACGTAGCATACTGTGAAGGATTCGCATGCAATGTGGTGTCATTGAGGCTCCTAAGAAGAATGGGATACTGGTGGGACCACAAAGGCACGAATAACTGCCTACGAAGAAAGGATGATTCCGTCCTGTGCACCATTATTGACAGACAGGACCAATACGTCTTGGAGGATCTTCCTGAGAACTTCACCAATTACTCATTCCACACAAGAAGCGTCAAGTTTAACAGCTGGACGGAGCGACCTCCAAGCACGGCAACTAGCGAACTATGGCACCTACGATTCGGCCACCCAGGACCAGAAGCCCTTAATCACGCGACTGGTCACTCTCGGGGGGTGAAGATTAAGGAGTCTGGCCCAACCAAGAAGACCGATCGAATCACTACAGTGAAGTGCGACGCGTGTGGCTGTGGAAAGGCCAAGAAGCTCAATTATCGCAAGCGTCGCGAACGACCAAGCAAGCCAGGTGAACGTTTAGCTATTGATTTCCACGACTTGGAAACAGACTCTCAAGGATATTGGTGTATAATGCTGATCACTGATAGATGTACGGGATGGGCCTGGGACTTCTATCTCAAAGATCGTACTTCAGACTCAATTATCGAAGTCCTAGACTGGATATTCGGAATCATTCGGAAACAGCACCAACTCAATATTGAAGCTATCGAGTGTGACAACGAGCTAGTGACAAGAAAGCACGCCGTACGAGATCACATTCAACAGACACACCATATTAAACTCGAGCCCTCGGCACCAGATACGCAAGATCAGAATGGAGGCGCCGAACGCTCGGGGGGTGTAATTAAGCAGAAAGCTCGAACGATGAGAATAGGATCAAAGCTTCCGAGTTTCCTATGGGTAGAGGTTTTCAAAGCTGCTACCTACCTCTACAATCGCACTCCTAAGTATAACCTCAACTGGCAATCTCCATACGAGCGCTTCTACACTTATTTGGCTTTCAGAGACGGTGTAGTCACCGACAAGAGACCACATCAAGCTCACCTAAGGGTGTATGGATGTAAGGCGTTTGCGCTCACTGCAGAGGCAAAGCGAAAACAGAACCGACGCCAACGTCTCAATCCGAAAGCATGGATAGGCTACCTAGTAGGCTACAGCTCCACGAATATTTACAATATCTGGGTCCCTACGTTAGGACGAGTCATCAAAACACGAGACGTCACATTTGACGAAGACACTACGTTCAACGGAGATATCTCATCCTTGAAGGATGACCTGTTGCACACAACAGAGGAGAATATCCGAGACCTAGTTAACCAGGTCGCCACCCTGCAAAACGCAGAAAGAGAGGCTGACCCAGGGCCATCGGCTCCTGAAGAAGACGAGACAGAGGCAGAAATGCCAGCAGAAGATGAAGGCGAGCAAGACCGTGAAGTGGATGGCGATAACGGAGAATGTGACAACGAAGAAGCTGAAGGGCTTGATCACCCCTACACTGAAGCTGTATTCATGCCATACCCTACTCCCGATGCTACTCCTCCACCGGCTGCTTCGTTATTCACTGCAACAATAAGAGAAGGGTTGAGCGCCGTGAATCACGCCTCCCCGGATACCGACATAGAAGAAGGGTTGAGCGCCGTGAATCACGCCTCCCCGGATATGATCAAGAAACCAAGGTTGAGCGCCGTGAATCACGCCTCCCGCAACAAAATAGAGAAAACAAGGTTGAGCGCCGTGAATCACGCCTCCCGAAACAAAAATATGAGAGACGCTGTCCCAGTAGGTCGAGCTGCAGCTCTCAGCGCGCTCCCGAAGCAGACCAAGAGGGATTCACCCACCTCTTATTCCGGAGCCACGGACCACGCAACGAGTTGGGAGGCCACGTTCAATGCAGGACGCCTAACCTCGGCGATGGGATCAATGCACGGAAAGCCAGTGAGCAAGGCACAAGTAGCACGGATGACACATCATCCGCGACGCTATCCTACAAGCCAAGCAAATCCAAATTCAGTACCACGCCCGGGATCATATGAACCTGAGAGGCTGCAGAGACTCCTGCAAAGAAAGCAGAGAATCCATAGGAGGGATCTACCACCTCCCCCGAAAACTCACAAGGAGTTACGGGACCATGCCCTAGGGCAAGGATTCAGAGAAGCTGAGAAATCACACCTGGATAGCCACAAGGAGATGAACTCCTGGGTTGAATGTGAACAACAGACCGCTAATGGCAAGCAGATTCTAGACTGCATGTGGGTATACGTGTATAAATTCGATAAACACGGATGGTTTATAAAGTGCAAAGCAAGGCTGGTGGTCCGAGGAGACCAGCAGACCAAAGACGAGCACCTAAACACCTACGCCTCAACATTAGCCGGAAGATCATTCCGAACCCTTATTGCAATTGCAGCAAGATTCGACCTCGAGCTAATCCAGTACGATGCAGTTAACGCATTCGTGAACGCAAATCTAGACAAGGAAATCTATATGAGGATGCCTCCAGGGTACCGGAAACGCCAGACCATTCTACGTCTGCTGAAAGCGTTATACGGATTGAGAGAATCTCCCCTACTTTGGCAAAAGGAGCTGACCAAGACACTCACGGAATTAGGCTTCTCAGCCGTTCCCCACGAGCCTTGCTGCTTCTCCAAAGACGGAGTGCTAATCTTCTTCTATGTTGACGATATCGTCCTCGCATACCAAGGCCACAGGCAACAAGCAGTAGACGCAGTGGTATCACAGCTACGAGAGAAGTACCAACTTACAGGCGGAGATGACTTGCAGTGGTTTCTCGGAATCGAAGTGATCAGAGACCGAGATAAGAGACTGATCTGGCTTTCTCAATCCTCATACGTGGACAAGTTAAGCAAACTGTTAACAAATGAGAAACCAGGAATTATCCCTTCAACTCCTATGAGAAACAAGGAACTGTTACCTTCGTCAGAATTGGCTTCCCTACAGTCTATTCAACGATACCAACAAAAGATCGGATCGATACTGTACGCAGCAGTGATCACACGTCCCGATATTGCTTTCGCAGCCTCCCGACTGGCCAGATTCAATATGAATCCCAGCAACGAGCACCATTCTGAAGCCGACCGACTAATTCGATACCTCCTTGCCACCCAATACCTGTCCTTACAATACGGACATGCCGATACATTCGAAGTAGCCAGCGACGCCTCGTTTGCCGACAACACCCTCGATCGAAAGAGTTCACAAGCATACGTAATGAAGCTGTTTGGAGGAGTGATTGGATGGCGTGCGAACAAGCAAGACACAGTGACTACTTCTACAACAGAAGCGGAGTTGTTGTCTCTTGCGCAGGCTGCAAAGGAAGCCATGTTCGTATCGCGTCTAATCACAGAGCTCGGTGTGAGTCTGGATGACTCGAGGATTACAATACACTGTGACAATAAGCAAACGATCAGGCTGGTACACGCAGACATTGCGTTACTTCAAACCAAGCTGCGGCACGTGGATATTCACAACCACTGGCTACGGCAGGAGGCACTCGCAAATCGGATTAAAGTCACCTATGTCCCTACGAAGGATATGATGGCAGATGGTCTCACCAAGGCACTTGCTGCAAAGGAATTCGCCGCATTCACTCGACAATTAAACCTAGTGGATGTACAGGAGAGAATCGAATCCAGACGGATTCGCGAGCTCACAGAGGAGGACTTCGACAGGATAGAGGACTCCTTGCCTGGCGGAGAAAGCGATACGTACATGATTGACAATTAAGAGACATCAGAGAATAAGTCCTAATTGCTCAGGCTTCTCTATTAAGGATAGACAAGCCTGGGGGGGTGTGTTAGATAATAAGAGGTTATTCTGGAGGACCTATTCAGGTCCTGCGCACAGGCCAACGGCCGGAGCCGCAATAACCTTATTACGAGGCTATTCTAAGGAATCGCGAGAACACGTACAATTAGGAGACACACACTTAATACACACAATTAACCCCCTAATTGAATACACACGTTATCTGACAATAACCAAAATTTTAATTCCACCCTATTACCTTCCTAAAATTATTATTACCTTTTAATAAAAAATTAATAATATAGTTAATTAAATTTTATAAACTTTTATATTTAGTTAACGTAAATTTATTATTTAAAATATTCTAGGATAATTAATTTTATTTTTACTTAATTATAATTATATAAAATAATAATAAAACTATAAAATTTATATATATTTAAACTTTTTTAAAATTAATAATCTTAAGTAATAATAAAGTTATAAGGTTTATATATTTTTATACGTTATTATATAAAACAAATTTTAATTATAAAAATTAATATATATTTATTTAAAGCAAAAATAATTTTTAAATAAATATATAATAATAAAATAATAATATAATAATAAAAATAATAATATTATATACCTTACTTTAAATATTATAACCTATATTATATAGGTATTAAATAATACTAGGCTAAATTATTATTATATATAATTATAAAAAAAATATAAATAGTTAAATATATTTTAAACTTTATAATATTAATATTAAAACTATTATTAAATTTATTCCTAACGTTTTTTTATAATATGTTTATATTAAATTAATTTATAATATATTTATCAGTATATTTAAATTATCCGGTTATATATATAATTTTAAAAAAAAGCCGCTTATTAATAATAATATAAAACTTATATAAAAAAAAATAACATTTAATTTAAATACATTCTAACTTTTTAATTATATTTAACCTATAGGTTTTATTTAACTTATAAATCCAGTTATTTTTATTATTAAATTTTTAGTATTTTTTAAATAATATTTTTTTTAAATTTTAAAATATTAATATTATATTTTTAAATATTAAAAAACTAAAAAATTTATATTATACAATAAATTTAAAATAAAAAAAAATTAACATTACATTTTTAAAACTATAAAATTTATTTATTTTAACATTTTTAACATTTTAAACTATTAATATAATAAAACTTTAAAATTATAAAGATTTTTTAAAAAAAATCAACAAATATTATCTCCTAATTATACTATAACAAATTAAATTCTTTAAAATTTAATAAATAACAAAAAAAATAATTTTATAAATAAAAAAACAGTTTTAATATTATATTTATTTTTTTATAAAATACCCCTTTATTACTAATCTTAATATATATTTAACTTTTAAAAATAAATTTATATAAATAAAAATATACTTATAGATTAATATTAACTATATTTTATTTAATACTTTACTTATAATTTAATCTTAATTTTATAAGGAGATTTATTTAAATATATTTTTATTTAATTATAAATATTTTTCTTTTTAAATTTAAATATAAAAAAGTATTATTTAAATTATATTAAATGTTTTTTTTAATTTATTAAAATATTTTATATATATAACATATATATAAAAGCTATAAAAAAAAAGAAAATTCTATTTAATTGTTAATTAACTATGTTTTTTAATCTTTATATTTATTTTTTCTTATTTATTATTAAATAGTTATAATTTTTAAAAAAGAAATTTTTAGTTATTAATATTATATATAGTTTATTTATAAACTTTTATTTTAATTTAAAAACTAACTATTAATTTAGTTTATTTTATTATAAAATTATAAAATATATTATTATTTTTATAAATAACTTTTATAATGTAATAAAAATTTTATTACGTAAAATTAAAAATCTTTTTAAATAAATATATATAATATAATATAATAATAAAAAACCTATTAAAAAAAATCTTATATTAATATTAAGTATATAAAAAAATTTTATAATAAGATATTTATATTTTTTAAAAATATAAAATTATTTTTATAAAAACATATTTTTAAATAAAAACTTTTAAAATTTTTAAATAAATAAAAATAAGATATTATTATTTTAAATTATCTTAAATATCACTTATATCATTAACATTAAAAAAAAATCTACATTTTAATTTATTTATATTTCTTAATAAAACTAAATATTATTTATTTTTAATAGAAACGTTATTAATAAAAATTATATTATTACACTTAATAATATTAATTAATATAAATAATTATTAAATTTATATATTAAAATAAAATAATAAAATAAATTTGCTATAAACTTTAGTAATAAAACATTAATTAATAATAAAAAAAATAAAAATATAAAATATTAAAAAGTAAAAAATATATTAATTAATATTAGTAACTAATAAAAAAATTAAGGATATTATTATATTAAAACTTTATTAATTACCACTTTATTTAGATTTTTCTTAACGGCTAACAACTAATTTAATAATATTAAGAAAATTTATTTTATTTAAAAGTTTTTACACATTAAAAAAAATCTTATTATAATAAATATAAAAATATAATTTATAAATAAATAACTATATATTAAAGTTAAATTAAATATTTAATATTTAGAAATTTATAATTTTTATTATTTTACTTTTATATTTATTAAACTTTTTTTATATAATTAAAGTAAATTAATTATAATAATAAACAGTTTTATATTATAATTTTATCTATAAAACGGATAAAATTTCAAGCTATAAATATATAAAATAATTTTAATTTATAACTTTAAAAGTTTTTTTTAATGTAAAATATATAAATAAACTACTATTAAACTACGTTAATATAATACTATAATTACAATTTATTTAGTTTTTTTTTTCCTTATATTTAATTAAATAATTAAAAATAATAATAGTTAAATTAATAAAACTTAAATAAATAAATTTTTATTCTTTAAAATATAAAATATTTACCAGTTAATAAAACTTAAAAAGCTTTTTTAAGTTAAAAATAAATTAAAATATAAAAAGAAAATTAATAATAATTAAATATAAAAACTTTTAAATAAAATTTTTATATATAAATAATAATAACCTTTATTTAATAAAAAAAAAATATAATAATAAAATAAACTTAAAAATTTTATTATTTAATATAAACTATTTATTATATAGTTTATAATAAACCTTAACAATTTATTAAATCCAATTTAAATTAATATAAAAAAAATCTTTTAAAACTTTAAGTATTATAAAAATATTAAATATAAAATATAAAAATAACTATTAAACCAATATTAAAACCTCCTAAAAAAAATTAATTAAGATTTTATTATAACTATTATATAGTTCCACAATTATTTATAAATATTTTTTAAAAAGATTATACATATAAATATAAAAAACAACGTATTTAAATTTATAAATAAATATTTTAAAATAATAAAAACTAATAAACACGGTTTTTTTTATTTATATAACTTTTTATAATTTTATAAAAATATTAATATTAATAAATTCCTTACATAAATAATAACTAATAAATATATTAAAAAACATATTATTTTTATAAAATAAATTAATAGTTACTTTTAAAAAAACTTTAACTATAAATAATTTAGAAAAAAAGTTATAATAAAGGATTTTAATTACCTTACCTTATTTAAAAAAATATAAAAAAATATTAATTAATTAAAAAAAAAATAAAAAAATAAAATTTAATTTATTATTATAGTTTTATAAAAATATAAATACACTGTTATATATAGAAAATATATTAAAATAATATAAAAAAAAAATAATATAAAAAATAATAATATAATAAAATATTACTTTAATTAATTTTAACTTATAATATTTTTTACTTATATAACTAAAAACAGTATATTTTATTTAAAAAAATTTAATTAAAATTATACTTATTAAAATAAAGTAATAACTATTACTTTTAAATATAATTATAATTATATTTATATTTTTATTAAAAATTACTTTTTAATTTTAATATTTTATATTATTAATTATATAATTAAATAATAAACTTTAATATATAACTAACTTAATTTTATTTTTATTAAAATTAATTTACTTTAAAAACAACTAAGCTTTATTAATTAAAATAACTTTAAAAAAATAACTTATAAATTTATAATAAAAATATTTAATTAAATATTTTCTAATTAAAAACTATTATCTATAAAAATTTATAATTATTTATTTAAATATAATATTTATTACTATTTAAAACCTAATTAATATTAATTATATTATAACATTATCTATTTTATTATATAACACTAATAATTATATTTAAAGATATTTACATTTAAAAATTCTAATAATAATATAAAAAAAAACATTAAAAAACTAATATTTTTTAGTAATATTAAAGTCTAGTTTAATATATTTTAAATATATTTATATCGCAACCTTATATTTTATTATATATACCTTTATAACTATATTTTTATTATTAAAACTATACTTAAATTAAAAACATAAATTAAAAATTATATTAAATTTAAAAATACTTTATATAACAGTAATTATTATTAACGTATAATATTAAAAAGTAAAATATTAACACTTTTATTAATTAAAACCTACCCTTTAAATTTTAAAAAAAATAACCTATATATTTATATTATTATAATTTAACTAATATTATTAATATTTTAAAAAGATTTTTTATTATAAGCTATAAATACATTTTTTAAAATATAAAAAACATTTTAAAATTTAATACCTAACCATTTTAAATTTATTAATAAAAATTTTAACTTACTAAAAAAATCCAAAAAAAATATTATTATAAATAATAAAAACTAAAATATAAAATTTAATAAAAATAATTTTACCAATTTTAATAATAATTCTAACATTAAAAAGCGTAATAATAACCTTAAAAATAATAATAAAAAAATAAAAAAAATAAAAAAATATAACATATTTAACATCTTCATTTTTAATATATAACAATATATTATAAATATTTTAAAAAAAAACACACTAATATTTAAAACTAAAATTATAAATCTAATCTATTTTTATAAAATTAAAGGTTTTATTAAGATTTTTAACTTCTTAATAAATAAAAAATTAAATTATTATTAAAAAATAATTATTAATATAAATTTTATAAAATTAATTTTAAATAAACTTCTTTTTTTAAAAACTATTAATAATAATATTAAAATTTAAAAAAATAACTTTAATTAACTTAACATAAAAAAGTTACACGAATTTATAAATAAATTAAAACCCACTATTTTATATAAACTTAAAACCTTAAATAATAACATATTTAAAAAATAAAATAAAAAACTTCTTAAAATAAATAAAAACTTTATTATATAACCTTTAAAATAAAAAGATTTTTTAATTTTTCTTAACCGTTTTATAAAAATAATAATTAATATTTATTTTTATTAAATATTTACTAATATAAGTAAAATATACGTTTAAAAAAATACCTTAAATAAAAAATAAATTATAACTTTAAATATCTTTTTTTTATAATTAAATACATTTAATAAAAAAAAAACTATTAAATTTAATAAAAGTTATTTATTAATAAAAAATAATATTTAGTTACTTATATATTTTAGTGGCGGTAATAATACCAGGAAAAATAAAATAATTAAAATTTTAATAAAAATTTTAAAAAGTAAAAAAATTTAAAGAAAAGTTAAAATCACTATTATTTTAAAATAAATAAAAACATTTCTTAATAAAATAACCATTTATTTTATTATAAAAATAACCTTTAATAAATATATTAAGCTATCTTAAAATAAAATTAACGTTTTAAAAAATATAAATATACTAGTTATTAATAAATATAATATATTTTCCAGTAAAAATTTTTAATAAATTCACCTTTAAACTTAAAAAACATATAATTATTATAATAAAAATTTCAGTAAATAACTTATCGTGGTTTTTTATAATAACTTTTTCCAATTTAAACCAATAAATAAATTATCGCTTTTATATTTAAAAAAAGTTTTTAATAAAAAAAAACTAAAAAAAATAAATAAACTTTTCAAAATTAAATAAATAAATAAATAATTTTTTAGTTATTAATTATAATATAAATTTATAACAATTATTATTTTAATAAAATAAATAAAAATAATTAATTTAATATATACCATTTTATTATAACGTTTAAAAAATAACGAATAAATAATAAAAAATACATATCTATTAAATTTTAAAATAGTTTAATTAAACGAAGTTATTTTAAATTATTAAATAAAAACAATTACTTCTTTTAACACCTTATATTATTTTATAAATTTATAAGTGATAATTATTTTTATAAAATAATAAAAACAAACTATTTATATTTTCCTTTTTAAATATTAATTAAAAATTCTAAATAAAAAAATAATAATAAAATAAGTATTTATTATAATAAATAATTTAAAATTAAAAGTTTTTATATATTTATTTTTTATAAAAAATATGTTTATAATATTAACTAAAAACAACTTTTAAAATTTAAAAATAATAAATAACATTAAATTTATAACGTAATTTTTTATTTTATATTTAAATATTATTATATATATAACCACATTTAATATTTTTATATTAACTAAGCCGTTAAAAACCATCTTTTTATCATTTAAAACAATTAAAAATATTTAATTTAATAAAATAAAAAAAAAGCTTTTACTAATATTTATTAAAAAAATAAATATTATAAATAAAACCTTAATTAAATTTTAAAATAAACTTTATAATTATAAAAAGTTTACACTAACATTTATATTTACTATCACTAATTATAAAATATAAAAAAAAATATTAAAAAAAATATATATTAACTTAATAAAAAAATATAAATTAAATATTAAAACTAATTATATATTAATTTATATTTAATTATTTTAAATTATTAATTTTAAAAAACTCTATCTTTTAACTTTAATTAATCTTAAATAATATATTAAGTTATACTTATTAATTAAAATAAAATAAAAAATAAATTATATATTTTAATTAAAAAAAAAAATATTAAAAAAATACTATAAAAATAAATATACCATATATTAATAACTAACCTACTTACCTATAAATAAAATTATTATAATTAAGCCTAATTATTAATAAAAACTAAAAACTAAATATTATATAAAATAAATAAATATGAATTTTATATATTAAATTTATAAAAAATATTATATAAATTAATAAATAAAAAAAAATCTAATAAAAGTTATTTATTAAATAATTATTTACTTTAAAAACTATAATACTAAATCTATAAATTATATAAGATTTATAAAAAATATTATATATATTAATAAATAAAAAGAAATTTAATAAAAGTTATTTATTAAATAACTATTTATTTTAAAAATTATAATATTAAACTTAATTTAAAAATAATATAAACAAACTTACTTTATTTAAATATCTACCTAAATATAAAAATAAAAGTAAAATAAAATATAAAAAGATATAACATATATTTAATTTAACATATTATAATAAAATTTAAAATATAAATAAACTATATTAATTATTTATTAAAAATAATAATCTTATAATATTATAATAAAATACTTACTTACTTTAAATAAATAAATAAATAAAAATAAAAATAAATATATATAAAAAAATATAACATTTATTACCATATTAAAATAATTAAGTTTTAATTATCTTTTAATAAAAATACCATATTATTTAAAATTATAAATAAATATTTAAATACCTAGTTAAAAACTATTTTTTATAAACATTATTACACACTTTATAAATCCAATTTATATTTAATTATATAATAAATAAAAACTATTCATTAAAAAACATCTTATATAAATATTAAATTAAAAATAATAATATAAATAACTTAATTAATTTTAATATAATATTTATATAAAACTTATTAATATTAAAAATAATATAAATAACTTAATATTAAAACCTTAATATAAAAATAAAGTTATATTAATATAATAACATTAATTATACCAGTTAAATATAAAAATAAACTAAAATAAATATATATATTTAATACTTAAAAACCTTAATAATAATTTTTTTTATTATTTTTTTATTAATTACCACTTATATTTAACACTTTTTTATCGTTAAAATATTTTAATTTTCTTTTTATATTTTTTTATTATTTTAACTATACTTTTTTATTTATTATTTATTAATATAACTTATAATATTTTTTTTATTAAACATTTTAATATATATATAATATAATAACTTTAAAATAAACTTAAAACCTAAATTTTATATTTATTTTATTTTTATTAACTATAAATTTTAAATAATAAACTAAAACTAATAATTTATTAAAAATATAAATATAATTATAATTATAAATATTAAAGTTATATTTTTAAAAAAAATATTATATATTAATATTAATAAATATTTTAATAAATTTATTATAAAAATAACTTATATAACTTAAGTTTTTAAAAAATACTATTATTAAAATAAAATTATCTTTTTAAATAATAATCTTAATATATAATTTTTAAATATAACTTAAAAAAAAAACCTAATATATAATTTTAATTAATATAAAATATTAATAATATTAATTTAAAATATATAATAATAAATATAATAAATATAACTAATAATTTTATATATAAAATAAGTTTAATAAAATAGCTTTTAATATTTAAAAATAATAAACCTAGCGATTTAACCCTTAAATTTAATAATAATAAACTCTATAACTTAATCCTTAACTTTAAATAAAATAAATTAATTAAATTACCTAATTTAAAACTTATTTATTAATTATTTAATTTAAAAATATATTTATATAATTTTAAATTTATTATTATTTTAACTTATTTAACATAATATTTAACTTTTATTTAATTATAAAATATTTATTAAAATATAATTCTATTTAAAATAAGGGTATAATTTATTAAATCCACTTATAATAAGCATTTATTATTTTTATATATATATTTTTATTAATTATTTAATTTAATAAAAATATATATAAATAATTAATAACTAAATAAATAAAATTAATTTTATAAAAAAATAAACTATTTATTATATTAACTATATTTTAAAATAATTAAAAAAAAAATTTATTTAAAATATAAATTATATTATTAATACCTTAAAAAAGTTATATTTTATTTATCTTATTATATTTAAAAAGAATTTTAAACTAATAAAAATTATATTTTAAGTTAATTATTTAAAAATAAATAATAATTTTAAACTTATAAAATTTAATATTAATAATAATAATAATTAAATATTAAATAAAAAATATATTAATAAAATTAATATAAAAAAATATAAATTAATTAAATATTTAAATATATAAATAAAATATTAATATAAAATTTATAATAAATAAAGTTAAAAAGATTTATTATTTAAATAAACTAATAATTTAATAAAATATAATAAAATAATAATTATAGCTTTTTTTTTAAAACTTTTTATTATATTATATCGTTTTTTATATTTAAAATATAAAGCCTAAACTAGGATTTTTACCATATAATACCGTTTTTTTTATAAAACTTAAATTTCTTATTTTATATAAATCCTTTTTTTCTCGCCTTTTTTCCCACCTTTTTTAAACACCATATAATATTATAACGTTACAAGCATTTATAAAACACCTATAACCAAAAAAATATTTCCTAATCAGGAAGCCTCATAGGCTCGCACCCTCCTTCCTATTTGGGAATGCCTTTCTCACCCACCCCACAAGACCCCTCCTAAAACTCGGGCACTCCGGGCATTCCCAAGGTCATCAACAAATTAATTCATCATTCCCGAGGTCATCTACCAGACATTCTACTCACTTTTCCAGCCAATTGAACGGCTACGAGGCGGGAGCAAAGCCGAAATTAATCCCAATTCGAATAAACAACTTTTAATTACGGTCTGCCCTTCTGATCTACCCGCCTCCCGTCATGTTCGAAAATCTCTGCACCCTGCCTCTGAGCGCCGACCTTTTCACGCAGGCCCTCCACCCAACCGAGCCTCTTCTAGGCGTAGGTCTTTCGACCGGACACGTCCAATGCTTCCGCCTACCGGCTGCCGATAGATCCTCGGACGATGACGATGCCGACGTAAGCGTCATGTCAGACGGCAAGGGGACTATCGACACTGTATGGCGAACTAGAAGGCACAAGGGCAGCTGCCGCACGCTGGCCTTTAGTAACGACGGTTCTGGTCAGTTCGTTGCTTTCCACACGCCACAGCTACGGTGTCATGTAACATAGGATGGATGCTAACACCTCCTGCGAATAGCTCTTTACTCGGCCGGTACCGATTCCCTCCTCAAGCACTTCTCCCCAACGACCGGCCAGGTCGCCTCGAAGATCGCCATCCCTTCAGCTAAAGCCGTCCCGGATTCGCCCACCCTGCTACACATCCTCTCGCCACAGACCATGCTGCTCGCGTGCGATTCGGGCGCTCTGCATCTACTCGACCTACGAGATGGCGCGCTGGCAGCTTCGAAGCCGCAGCAGACGCACTTCCCCCACGACGACTTCGTGTCGAGTATCACACCACTGCCTCCGT
Organism: Hypoxylon rubiginosum; assembly: GCA_902806565.1. NCBI lineage: Eukaryota > Fungi > Ascomycota > Sordariomycetes > Xylariales > Hypoxylaceae > Hypoxylon > Hypoxylon rubiginosum. The sequence continues at coordinate 145,491 of CADCXA010000057.1, read as the reverse complement.
CTTCCGAGAGCACGAGTGGCTACAGCAAGCAGTGGATCTCTACAGGTGGCACGACGTTGGCGGTTACGGATCTACGAAGAGGGGTCCTGGTTCGCAGCGACGACCAGGAGGACGAGCTCCTATGCACGGCCTTCGTCTCCGGCATGGGTCCCAAGAAGAACCGAGACAACGGGGTCGTAGCGGTAGGCACGGGCACAGGGATTCTTACCTTGTGGGACAAGGGTGCTTGGGATGATCAGCAGGATCGGATCGTCGTCTATCCCGGAAAAGGCGGCGGCGAGAGCCTCGACTGCATCGTGCAGGTTCCGGAAGACGTCGCGAGAGGGAAGAAGGTAGTCGTGGGTGTGGGGGACGGCAGCCTGCGCATTGTCGACTTGATGAAGAGAGAGGTAGAGAGCATCCTGAGGCACGACGACATCGAAGCGGTGGTTGGTCTTGGGTTCGACTGCCAGGGTCGCATGATCAGCGGCGGAGGACAAACGGTCAAGATATGGGAAGAATCGCCGTTATTGGGTCGAGACAATAGCGAAGATGGAGATAGCGAGGTGGATGATTCAGATGACGAGGATGGCGACGAAGAATCGGGTGACGACGACAATGCAACGAACGGGATCGAGAACAAGCGTCGCGCAAACAGAGATTCAGACTCCTCCTCAGATAGCGACGAAGAAGGAGCAAAGCAAAAAAGGAAGAGAAGAAAGGGAAAGGCACAAGTCCCTCTCGGACCTCATGGGGCTCACGGAGTGTTGCGATTCAAGGGTCTGGATTAGTTGGTCTTGTAAGAAGACCATTCCTCCGTCATGACGACGACTTCTCTTCTGAGATACCCACCTGTGTATGATATACAAAGTTTGACAATAGTCTAGCTTTCCAATTCATCACCTTGCAAGACAATTCATAAAGTAAAGAACAAGTCTTGACCGTGTGAGTTAACAAAAGTGCGAGTGGTACATCTTTAGTATTCTCAACTCACCTGGCAGCGAGAGAAAGGGATGTCAGGAAATTGGGGGGGGGGGGGGGGGGGGGGGATAAGGGGACGTGGGTGGTTATATGAAATCCCTTTTGGGGTACTGTGCGGGGGAGCTCTAGAAGCTCTAGAAGCTCTAGAAGCTCCTGCGGGGTAGCTCCAGCGAAGAAGCAAGTAGGAGGGGGGATACCAAACTGCCAAATAGCGCTGATAGGAATCGAACCTATCCCCCGAGAGTGGAGGTTAGACATAATTCTTACCTGCCGCCTGTGTAAGTGGCATCGTACAAGCAATATCCTACCTTAAAGATACCTTAGGTAATGTACCTACATGATGTAGGTAGCAAAAGCAAATAAGCAGAGCAGCTGCATTTAAAGGGCCCGTGGAAGAATAATGGTATTCTTATTTCTTCCCCAAAGCTTCTATCAATGAATGTATGCCCACAGTATCAATCACAACGATGCGGCAACCCTTCTAGAGGCTGGATCGTCAACCCTCAACTTCATGTCCTTGACCAGCTTCGCCCAAGCAACGGATCCTCGACTTGCCAGTTCCAGGGGCACAATCTCATCCGCGTCCGACATTCTTCGGTTAAAGAGCTCCATGCTCACCCAGCCCTCGAACCCTAGCCCGTGGAAGATGGCCCGCGATATGTCGGCCACGGGCAAGTATGCGCCGCGGTCCTCTTCTCCGTAGAAGAGCCTGCAGTTGCGAGACCAACTCATGCGCGCCGGCTGTTCGGAATTATAGAACTCGTGGCCTGGTACTAGCGGTTCCTCGAGCCTTTCCGCGTCGACTACCTGCACATAGAAAACCTTTCGGACGTCGACAGTAGCTATAAGACGGGCTATGGATTCCTGCACAGCCCGATCACAGTTCGGAGCGCATCCCGTAGGCGAGGCAGGGTCTGCGTAGATGCGGCCTGCGATGTTGAACGTGTCCAGGCAGAGGCCAAAGTTAGGTCGATCGACGGCCCTAACTAGGTCCCAGCTTTGTTCCCACAGGTCACAGCGCGTACCCCAGCAGAGCGCTTCGTATACGAACCGTACCGGCGGCTTCTCTCGGAGACCCATGTCGGCTACCGTCCTAAGATCCGCGACGGCGACGCGAGGGTCCTCTGAAAGTTCGGAGGACGGCAGGAAGCTAGATGGGATCTGCACCATATCGGTGCCTAGGACTCGTGCCAGTTCGAACCAGAACGAGAGCTGGTCCAGGCGCTCCAGGTGCGCCTGTCGGTCTAGTAATCCCTCGTAATGCGCGAACGGCTGGAGGCATACTATCGCGAGTCCCCTCTCCTGGCAGAGCTGTCGGACGATACTGGCTGCTTTTAGTTCGTTGTCCTCGGTAGCGCCCCCGGGCAGTTTTTGCGCGACATGTAGAAGATCTTCGTGGAAGAGTTCGATGCCTCCGAAGCCGTACATTCGAGCCATGTCCAGCTTGTGCGAGAGCGAATGGCCCGCAGAGCAGCGCCCAAGAGACATGGACGTTATTGCTAGTCTGCAAGGCATCTTGACCGCTGATATGGTAGCAAAGATTTGAACGGGTGATATTCAAGTCCTCGCAACATCTTGAAAGGATCTAAGAGCTTGGTATTTAACTCAGTTTAGCCCTTAGGTTGCCGCTCCTATGAGATGAGATGTTGAATATGAACCGAGACGGCGATGTTTCGATGATAGGATGGCGCTCGGCACGTCCGTTGCCAAATCACACGGTGCCCATGACTCAAGGTCACAATCATTATTAATAGCGGCCCCCTGCGTAAATGCTTCCCGAAGAAGTTGAAAAGACTCCGTCTGGAGAAGACTCAGAGTCATAGATGACGGGTTGGCGTACAAGGGGTACATTAGCTGGGGGATTACACCAAGCTCGCGATCCAGTAAGTAGAATCTCAGAGGCGACGTATTTAAGGAGGCTCATCTCATACCTCTCGCCTTGATTGCTACTAATGTCATTACTAACCTTCAGTAACTACCTAGGTATGTAACAACCCAAGATCGAGAGCGGTGCCGATGTTATCCGCAAGCACGATAGTAATATACGATCATATGTACGTACGTACCTTCTAGGTACGTGTATACACGTCCCGGCGACGGCATACCGATTGCCAACCGCTAAATGACGAAATGGCGAAACGGGACAAACGAATGGGTGGTCGCAGATGACAAACTTCAGTTGCACGAACCCGTTCGATCGGTTGCGACAAAGATAAGCGACCCTATGACAAGGACATATCCAACAAATTTCTTCACGCGAGAGCCGCGTACTAGGGTCATTGAGGAAACATAGTGAGTCAATCCCAGGAAGGGGTGGAAGACAAGAGTCTTATCCGTCCCACGGTGGCTTATCATTGAAAACGGTCGATCGTCCGTAGGTTAGCTAGGGGTCGGTTACTGCATGAGCAGGTAAATGAGTAGGTTTCACCGAATTTCGTGGTTGATGAGATCGAAAACCTACCTAGGTACTCAGATTACACCAGGTACGCAGGCATCGCCGCATCCTCACCGCACGATTTTATTAGCACGACCTCCGCGGAACATCAGCATCTGGTGATATTTTCAAAGAGAACTCTGACATCGTCCAGCTCGGTGGATAGTGGACAAGCAAGATTGGATTAGAGATCTAGCTTCTCAGAAAATACTAAGCCCAAGCGAGCGCCTACAAAAACTTTCCAGATTAGTATAGGGTAGTGATAGCTTCATCTTTCTGAGGAAAACCCTACCGAGTCTAGAACTTGCATCTAGGCTATAGAGCGGTAGGGACCAAACATCTATCATGCGTATTTCGACGAAATCATCTAGCATCGTGGGCGACGAGCAGAGATGTACCTCATAACAGGTTTACAGAATATTCACCGTACGTTGTGCTTGATAACTGATCTAGACTATATGGTCGGCCCCGACTTATTATTTTAGACTGCTGCTGACAGATCTCAAGCGTCTTGGCTACCAGCTTGCAAAGACATAGGATCTTGCCAACGTTCAAGATTGATGTGACGACCACTTGGTGTTATTTTCCCGCGGAAGTATTGTCTACGCGCCACCATGTCTCGCAGGCTGCCGGCCCCTGGCGAAGGTTGAAGAATCTCCGGTCGAGCGAGTACCCCCTTTTTCTCCCGCAGGACAAGCACCCGCAAATGAGCACCCGCAATGCGGCGTAGGGCGACGAACCCGGAGTGCGGCGCCGAAGAGCTTCCCACGCCGGAGTTCTTCGAGACCCTACATGATCTTAGGGGGTCTTGGGCGAGAATCAAGATAAGAGGGTAGCTAGGTACGTATCGAGCTACGCAAGTGGCGCGCGGAATAGTGATCGTCGTAGGTGTACGAAGTGAGAAGCGAGCCTTTATTGCTATTAGGGAACCACGCCTATGGAATTGGACCCTTTATCGTGTGGCCGGGAACTCTGGGGCTTTTCTCCACTCCGTCTTCCTTTCTTATCTCTGACCAGTTAGCTTTCACCTCTAATGTATTTGTCTCGATTGCTTCTTTCTCGAGAGATTGTCTCAATTCAGCTCTAATACTCTTGGTCCTGGATGGCTAATTGAATTGGGTATGACGTCCGAAACCAACCGAGGTACTCAACAGAAGCGCGTATGTAGGAATTGGAGTGCTCTCACGAAGAAGTATGGATGTACTTCGTATAATAGGTGACCTATGGATGATAAGCCTAGTCTCAGCCTCGAATGTCAGCTATCTATGTAGACGAGATTCCGGTGACCGATATCTCTGACAAACCCGTCACCTTTGACACCGAACTAATCCCCAGCTGGCCGGGTCTGGACTCAAGCTTGCTAACTGCTATGTATGTACAAACAGAAAAAGGGGTCTGGTTCTCCGAATCACGATGGCAAGGGCCGTTGGTGGGCAGATATTGATATCGGCTGGCCCCGCTAGGCTATCCTTGATCAATCCCTAACACATGCTGACAGCCTTTGGGGTAGGTATGCAGAAGAAGCACGCGACGGCGCAGACGAGATAAAATAAAAATTTCTGCAGCTTGCTGATCCATGTCATTTCGGGACGCAATAGTGTGGTAACATATCAGCCCTGCCCACCCCTCCCGCTTCTTAAGACTGTTCAGCTTGCGTTCTTGTGCTTGACGGCGTCTTGCGTATGGCATTTTTGGTACCTATCGTCATTTTCTTGCCATTGGTCGACGTCGCCCTTCGATATGAAATAGGACGCTCTTCTTCTACTAGGGACAAGACTAAATATTTAGCTATCTAAGGCCGCGATACTATCTAAGGTTATATAATCTGGACTCGCGCCTCCATACTTTCTGCCAACGTCTTTGACTGCCGACGTCTCATCTGATATACCACTTATAAAGTTCGCCATACAAAGCCAGCCATCCATTTACTACTACCTACTCGGCTTTACATACGACACGTCTAGCAAGATGGATGAGGATCAGGGTCCGTCCCAGATCGTGCCGCAACGCGGGCCGAAAAAGACGATGGGCGAACGTCTAACCTTAGTCAAGAGGACCCTATTCACTAAGCAAGGTCTCGTAGGCGACTACGACTACGCCTTCCTCCTACGACCAAATCTACCATTCATGAAGAAGGCGCGGCAAGCTGCCCCTTTCTTCGGCCTCAACGACAAGATGCCCATCGTCCTAGCTCTTGTTCTCGGCCTCCAGCACGCTTTGGCTATGCTGGCTGGAGTCATCACTCCTCCCATCCTCATGTCGGGGGCAGCCGGAGTCAACCTGCCCGTCGACATGCAGCAATATCTAGTCTCGACAGCCTTGATTGTATCGGGCATACTTTCCATGATCCAGATTACCAGATTCCACATACACGGGACGCCGTGAGTATTGTTTGCCTTGTTTTTTATTCGTACTGCCTTAGAGGATCTATACTTGTCTTTTCCCTTCTTTTTTCTTCTGATATCGAGAAGCATTCGTGCTACTTTAGGATGTAACACTAACTAGACTGTCTAGATATTATCTCGGAACGGGACTAATATCCGTCGTTGGTATCTCGTTTTCCATCATCCCAGTCGCGCTGGGCGGATTCGCACAGATGTACGCCAATGGCTTCTGCCCGACTGATGCCGATGGCACGAAGCTGCCCTGTCCGGACGCTTACGGCGCACTCCTCGGCACGGCGGCATGCTGCGCTCTGATCGAAATTCTCATTGCTTTCATTCCGCCGAGGATCATACTGAAGATCTTTCCGCCTCTAGTCACTGGCCCAACAGTCATGGTACGTGTATTTCCCCATCCTTCTTCACGAACCGTACGGCTGATAATCCGAAGTTGATCGGTATTCACCTCATTGAGACGGGCTTCAAGAACTGGGCTGGCGGTAGCGGGTCTTGCTCGGACGCCACGCACACTGCATTTTTCGATGTCTGTCCCAATGTGGGCGCCCCTCATGCCTTGCCCTGGGGCTCGCCCGAATATCTCGGTACGTCCAAACTTAGTCCCTATCTATAAGAGAGGAATCCTATTCCTAACGCTTGTGATTAGGCCTTGGCTTCTCCGTTTTCCTCACCATCATCCTGTGTGAACGCTTCGGGGCCCCGATCATGAAGTCTACAAGTGTTATCATCGGTCTCCTGGTTGGCTGTATCATTGCCGCCGCTACTGGATACTTCGACCGCTCGGGCATCGACGCCGCGCCAGTCGCCTCGTTCGTGTGGGTGCACACGTTCAAGCTTACCGTCTACGGACCGCTAGTGCTTCCGGTACTGGCTGTGTTCATCGTCTGCGCGTGCGAGGCGATCGGCGACATCACCGCTACCTGTGACGTGTCGCGCCTCGAAGTCGAGGGCAGGATATACGAGTCGCGAATCCAGGGCGGCGTGCTGGCCGACGGCTTGAACGGCATCCTCGCTGCCCTGATGACCATAACGCCCATGTCTACCTTCGCGCAGAACAACGGCGTCATCGCCCTTACGCGCTGCGCAAACCGTACCGCCGGATACTGCTGCTGGTAAGTTTCGATCGCATCTCTAACCCAGGTTGAGAATCTGTTTTCCTAGAAGCTACGAGATTTGCTATTTACGTTAATGGTGACTTTATTTTATTGCCTACCTACCTATACTAATATATGTGTTTGATAGCGTATTCTTGATTATAATGGGCATCTTTGCAAAATTCGCCGCCGCCCTAGTCGCTATCCCCTCTTCCGTTCTCGGTGGCATGACTACGTTTCTATTCTGTTCCGTCGCCGTGTCGGGTATCGCGATCATAACCCGTGGAGTCCCCTTTACCCGCCGGAATAGATTTATCTTGACGGCCGGGCTGGCTATCGGATACGGAGGTTAGTTTCTGCTCTCACACCTCTCCCTTTTCATTTTGTCCTAGTTCTTTTTCTACTATGCGACACGCAAATTCTTGTAGATCTGAGACCATAATTCGTCCGCTTACCCAATACAAATAGCAACCTTGGTTCCAACCTACTTCGATAACGTCTTCAGCTACAGCGGCGACAACAAGAGCCTCCAGGGATTTCTCGACGCTATTGTGCTGGTCATGGAGACGGGCTTCACCGTTACTGCTTTTGTTTGCATGATCCTCAACCTCACGCTAGAAGAGGAGATCGAAGAGACGGACGCGAAGCTGATTGCCGCCGACGTACCGGTAGGGGCCAAGGAAGAGCATGACACGCATCCCGACGGACAAAGCTTCGATGGTGCCTCCGCTCGTGCAAAACAAGTATAGCGTTGGACGTGGTTACGTCCGAGATAAAATTCTTCCCGTATAAAACCGAACGGCCGTTGGCTTAGAATTATAGATTTGAATACCCTGATTTGCTATTTGCTATTTTTTCCGTGTGTATGATTATGGCCCACTGCGCAATGGCTGGTATCCGTATCAATAGTATGAGGCCAACGATTTCTTCGTACCTATACATACATAGGTAAGATCAGTTGAACTCTTGCACTGTCGCTTATAAAATTTGAAAATTACATCTTCGATACGAAGTAGAAGCTTGGGAAACCATGGCGTCACTAATGTCATACCTATGTCCCTAATGTTGATGATTTTCAATAGTGCATGCAGCTAAGCAGATCCCATTGCTCTATCGAGTCTATCGGGTCTACCGGGAAATGGGAAAATGGGGAAATGGATGGACCGAACTTTTTTCCTTTTCTCACCATGCGAAAAGCCATTGCCCAATTATCACGATCACGATCACGATCACGATCACGATACACACCTGCACTAAAGACCAATCCGTGCTGTTGTCCCTCGAGAGACACAGTTGGCGACATGAGCTGCAGTCAGTATGCGCCTACAGCCTGCCAGAAATCTGCTCCGTCCTTTCACTCTCGATAATGTCTGCTGGCGGTGCAGTCAACAACTACGCTACGCGAAGCCCCCGACCAGGGCCTTTGCTCAGACCTTTGCGCCTGCAACATCGGCGCAACCGTCCCAATTGAAAGCGGGCTACTTCTTATCCAACAGACTCCTACCTCGAACACATGATGGTTCGGCTCCGAAGCACCGTTCAACCTCGATAACCTCCGATGATGCGACTACCCGTGCGAAAGAAGAGCTCCCTCACCGGCGACGGCAGGCGGCAAGGCGCAATGCTGCCTCAGTCGAGTCTCGGACGGGAGAAGAATTATCTACTATTACGTCTAATTCCTCCACTCCATCGGTGGCGTCTGAACACCCACTCCCTCCAGATGCCTCGTCAGCCCTCACTACGGCGTCTGCGAAACATCCAGTCGGTTCCCTTCGTCGGCAGCTCTCTCTCCTTCTCTCCCTCTCGAAGCCTCGTCTGACAGTCGTCATCGTGCTTACTGCTATGGCTCCTTACGCTCTATATCCCGTTCCCGCCTTCCTCTCACCGTCTATCGGTCTAGATACGCCTTCTCTCTCGCCTCTGACTCTGACGTTCCTAGCCACCGGCACGACTCTCTGCTGCGCAAGCGCAAATGCTCTGAATATGCTCTACGAACCTGCGTGGGACGCTAAGATGTCGCGGACGCGGAATCGGCCTCTGGTTCGGGGCCTTCTTTCTGAGCGCAGGGCTCTAGCCTTTGCCATCCTCGCGGCAGTCGGGGGAGTGGGCGCCCTTTACTTCGGGGTCAACCCCACGGTCGCCTTCCTAGGCGCCGCTAACATCGCGTTGTACGCCGGAGTCTACACTCCGATGAAGCGCATTTCGTGGTTGAATACTTGGGTCGGCGCCGTCGTTGGGGGCATCCCTCCGCTCATGGGATGGGCCGCGGCCGCCGGCGAGTCCGCCACTGGAGATGGGTCGTTCCGCGAACTTCTGTTCACCTCGGACGCAGCTGGGGGTTGGTTACTGGCAGCGCTCCTGTTCGCTTGGCAGTTTCCCCACTTCATGGCGCTCTCCTGGCCGATAAGGGAAGAGTACAAGGCAGCCGGCCATCAGATGCTATGTTGGGTTAACCCCGCTCGCAACGCGCGCGTGGCCCTGCGGTATAGCTTGCTGTTCTTCCCGCTCTCTGTCGCGCTCTGCGCTGTAGGTGTAACGGAGTGGAGCTTCGCAGTGACGAGTCTGCCTGTTAATTATTGGCTTACTCGTGAAGCTGTACGATTCTGGCAGAACGAGGGTTTTAAGGGGAGCGCGCGGGGGCTATTCTGGGCTAGCGTCTGGCATATACCGGTCATCATGGTATTAGCCCTCGTGCAGAAGAAGGGCATGTGGGGGCGGGTTTGGAGAAGTATCGTTGGGGAGCCGGATCTCGAAGACGAGGACGAGTACGACGAGGATTGGGTCACCGACGAAGCTGATAAAGAAGCAGAGACAGCCGTGCCGCCGAATAGGTCTAAGTGAGACTGGATTTGGGTCAAGCCACTACAGATCTGCACGGGGCTAACGGCGCAGGAAGGGGGGGGGGCAAGGAAAAGAAATCTATCTGTAACATATGTCTTACTAAGTTGCAAAAATTCAAAAATCTTGGATCGAAGCAGGATGACGGGACACCGATCGACGAATCGAAAAGTGGTATTATCTACATATGTAGACGCATGAATATGGCACAGCTGCGAACAATATTGCGAATACGATTAGAAGTACCATGCAAGGGAAACGAATGTATTTTGCAGTTCCCACCTCGGCCATCATCTAATTATTAGTCTCCCACATTTCCGACCCCCTATCTTGGAACCCCCCTCCCAATGCGCTCAGCAACCTAACCGATGACCATCCTTAGTCCCATGGTATCTATATGATAAAAGTTCTAGTATACAGAGCATTCACTAATCGTAAGCCTTTTGTCGCAGAAAGTGCAGTCATTAGCAGGTAAACAGCTCGAGTCCCTTTCTCGCCCGCATCCCATGCTCCCAGCCTCCGTAAATGATGGGATCTCGGTATAACGAGACCCTCTGAAATAATTATAAAGGAATGTTGACGTCTTTTTTTTCTCCTTCACTCTTCGTAATTCAATCTCTCCTCCGCCGTAGTCGTCGTTATTACTTCGTACTACGGCACCGGCTTGTCGTGATATTCGAGCTGCTCGCCGGCAGTTCTTTCGTTCACCCGCTCCTCTTTATACACATTCGCCGTGCTATGCTGACGCCGTAAACGCCTAAAAGTAGTTTGCAAGGACCGAAGCAGGATGTAATAATCAATAAGAGGGGGGTTGCCGTAAAAGACACCCATGGAATGCGAGCAGTACGTTTCGTAATTCGAGTTAGAACAGGGGAAAGCAGCCACGGCATGATAATGCGCAGCTCGAGGAAAAAAATATAAAATAAAAACAAGTAGCAAACGAACGAATAGGGGAGGAAAACTGCGACGCAAGAGGGTATGTTAGAGATTTTCTCTTTCACATGCCAGTGGCATGTCCGCCGTGGTGGCCCGGCCGGTTGATGATGGCGTCGATGCCCATGTCAACGCTGGGGAGCCTCTGCCCGTCGCCCATGTAAGGTGAGCCGCCCTGAGAGTGAGAGCCGTGCATGGCGCCGTAGTGGGCGGCGGCCGCCGAAGAGGAGACGGAGGAGCCGTAGCTGGAAGAGAGCCCGCCGGCGCTGGTCGTGTAGTTAGCGCCGTAGGGGTGGCCGCCGAGGGCCATGGGGTGGATGGCGCCGCCGTAGCCTCCGCCGTGGCTGCCGCCCGAGTGCGAGCTCGACGCCGTCGTCTCGGGGCTGCTATACGAGGCGTCAAGGTCATCTACTGGAGTCAGACCAATGCCGGAAATGCCGCTATCGTCGTCATACCCATGGATTGGATGGCCGGATTCCAGCCGCTCGCGCCGCGCGGCCGATCGGGCCGCCGACTGCAAGTTTTTGAGGCCGTTGTTCATGCACTAGAACGGACCGGAAGATCTTCCCGTTAGCCAAGATTCGGAACGGGGTACGGGGGGACTGTAGGAGGAGGAAGAAGAAGAAGGAGGAGGAGGAGGAGAGTGAGAAGGAGAAGGAGAAGGAGAAGAAAAAGAAAAAGGAGGTTGCGCTAGGTATTATACTACTAACCTTGGCTTCGACGACGATCCACTTCTCTCCCGTCCGCGCTGCCAGGGGCTGCCAGATCTCCTTGCGCATGCTCATGTACTCCTTGGCTAGGCGTTCTAGCTTCCTGTTGTCCCAATCGTCGGCGCCCTTGCGCTCCATGAGCCGCTCGTGGCGCTTCCGGCAGGCGTTTGGCGACTTGTTCGGGAAGAAGCTGCTCTGGATTTGCGCCCAGTTGAGCCCCTGCTGCCTCGCGGCCAGCAGGTTCTGATCGTCCTGGACCGTCCACGCTCCGGAAGAGGGACGGTTCGGCACCGGGGCTTGCGCCACCACGTCCGCGGGATAGGGATCGTACGGCTGCGCCTGCATCTGAGGCTGCGCCTGCGCCGACGTAGCAACGGTTGGATAGTAGGCTCCCGTGTTCATGGAGAGAGACGGTCGGGTGCTGTAGATGGGGACGGGAGCAGAGGGTGCGAGGGAGACAGGCATGGCGTGCGGGTTCGAGTAGCGGTTATGGCTCGAACTTGACGAGCGAGTGTGTTTCGGCATATTCATCGGCGGTGTGCGTGACGGGAAGAAAACATATAAGACTGAAGGCGAAAGAGGAGTTGGGGTATAAAGATACGAATAGATAGGGTATTAGAATTAGCGATATTTGCGTTTTTTCCCCTCCCCTTGTGCTAGAAGAGGTAGTAAAGATAAGCGTCCTCTTTCTTCCTTCCTTTTTCTCGTTAAAGAAAAGAAAACGTGTATGTATCGTCTCTATTTTTCTGCCTCGCCTGGAGGTGGTGGTAGTAGTAGCTAGGCCGGGAAGAGGGTATAGGAAGAGAATTTCGAGGTAAGTTCAGTCGAGGACTCGTATCAAACGAACGATGATGAAACGAACGAGGCTGTCAAGGGAAACAGACGAGAGAAAAGAAAGAAACACGAGGAAAGGCCTTGGGCTAAGAAAGAGAAGACGGAAAAGAAATCGGCCGGTTGATGCTGTAGCGAGAGGGTCCAGGAGGGGAAGGTAATGGACCAGACCAGGTCGCGAAACGGGCGCGGATACTTATAAAAGAAGTATTCACCCTCGAACGAGTCCGACCCGGGGCTCGAAAGGGGAAAATTAGAGAGAGAGAGCTACGTTGGCCGCGGTGGCAGCGGGAGACCCAGGACTTCGGATCTGAAACAAAGCCGTCATGGCGACAGGGCAAGATCTAGAGCGATTGTCAGCTTGGGGGGGCGAGCATGCAAGCAGTAGCCATGAAACCCGGGTTGTGTATCTGAAAGAGTGGATAGAATCTCCAAGGGCCGTCGATATTGGCTGGCGAGCTTGGGGATGGCGTCTGTCTGGGAGTCGGGCGGTTAGGAAAAGGTGGCCTCGTGCGGGAGGGCGGTTAACTGGTAACCCGTTTTGGGGGCACCTACGCTATACCAAGACCAAGAGGGAAACGGGCCAGGAATCCGGTCAAAAATAGTAAGAAAGCGGATAGGTATCAGTAGGCGCCAGCCTTATAAGGTAACTCTAGCAATATTCTAGCTGGGTAATATATGCGCGCGCGCGCGTCTAAGTACGATCAGTATGATGGTTGATGGGTATGGCGATTTGCGAATAGCCAAGGTGAAAACTGACGATCGACTCAATATTTCGATATGATCAGCATCTAAGTTATTCCCAAGTCCCAAGTCCAAAGTCCAAATGATCGAGGCTCTACGATCGTCTTTTTACCCGCATCTGCTCTTCGAGAAGCGGGTATCTTACATCTTACATGCAGACTAGAAAGACAAGTGCTTACTACTTGAGCGCCGGTCCACAGCGCAGTATTATAAAATCATATAAGTCGACACGCACCTACTTTACGCACATGATAGAAGAGCTATAACTGCGTAGCGTATGCTCTCGTCATCTTAAGAGGGAGCAACCTAGACCTACCTGCCTAAGAGGAGGTAGGTACTTAGCACAGGAGGGCGGGACGAGTGAGATAGATCGTGGGACTTGGAGGATACCTAGGTAACCTTCTAGCTAGACTGTAGCAGTACTAGAAGCAGCTCAAGACGCGCATCGACCGAGTCAGAGCAGAACGGTACCTTGCATACCGAGACACCGCGACGCACATTATGGATGTGCCATCGCAAGGGACTAAACGGATATAGGATGGCACGATGGCATGATGAAGCATGGCCCCCACGAACAAACACACACATGCAGGCGCACACGCACGTACGCGCAAACACGCGATTGTCCGCGTCTAATCTCTTTTGACAGGAGACGAAAGATGCTGTTCTTCAACTGGCTCATTCCGTACACGGCGACTCGATATCGACGGGTAGTAAGTATACACTTAAGGCACAGTCGAGCTAGCCCTAGCCCCGAGTCCCGAATATGAAGAAAAGAGAGGGTCGACTAGGAGCACGACGACTTCACACCTTGAGAGACACCTAAGAGTCTGTTAGGGGGCGGCGTCTCAAAACAATACGAACAGCCGTTTCGAGGAGAATGGAGAGGTGGCATTGGACGAGAGGGGAGGAGTTTCGAGGAAGGATAGTTGACCCCTGAACGATAAACAAAAAGGCAGAAAAAAGAAAAAAGAAAAAGGAAAAAAAAAGAAAATGAGCTGGAGGCGCGCGTCTACGGCAACGCTAAAATGACAACGATCGTCGTCTGTGATGCATAGGCGACAGGAAGAAAGTCGATACGCTAGACTTATTCCAGATTAGCGCTCTTCTATGTATATATTACTACGGTTACTATGCAGCGCCTCTTGCATCTTTAACACCGAGACAGCTGCGTGGATCGAGCTTTCGAGCATTCCCCGCCCAGGATCCGACCGAATTTATCTTGTTGGTGCTACGATGCTACGATGCTACTCTACTAGGGTATCACTCGTGCTACATAGCTGCGGTACCAGGTACCAGCAAAAGCTGTCCCTGTCCTAGATGTGGATGTCTAAGGACTCCCACAATTCCCAGCCAGGCGTCCACTACGGCGGGAATATCACGTGTATCCTCTTGGCTGTCCGGGGTCCCTCTGTTCCTCCTCTGTTCCTATTCGCCAGATCTCCCAAAATAGAGCATCCCATTTTCTGCTCTGCTTGGTAGATATTTTCTTCGTTGCAACATGGACAACTTCAACTCGCAAGCATAGACGATAAAGGCATATATCTCCATACGAGTATGACTTACGAGCTACAAGTGTAAGCGGCCGGCTGCGAGCTACGAGCTACGACTTCGGTAGTACGGGCTAGCTTTACTGCGCCTTCGTGGTCGTAGCAGTTTCCGATGCGACGTAGTGTCCCCGTCTTAGATATACAGGCCTTGGGGGCTACGAACCACTATTCTCCCCTTTTTGTTTCGTTTTCTTTTTTCCTTTTTTTTTTCTTGCGGCCCTCGGCTAGACTAGATCTACCCCGAGTGCATCATCTCTCTTCGCTGTCGTGCCACTCTCGTCCCTGAAGCAGCTATACTTTTTGGGGGCCTCTCGGTAGTTGTAGTCGACAGCGGGCTACTGGCTAGGCATCTATGTTTCAAGACGGCTACGATGCGTCCCGTTCGGACCCTAAATCCTTCCTGCATGTCCCATGTTTCATCAAACGTGGTAGGTCAGCTCTACAGGCTGGACGAGCCCGACCTGCGCTTCGACGGCGTGGAAGAGGAGCATGTAGAAATGCAGTAGCAGAGACCCATTTCGCCGGCCGTGACAATCAGTGATGGCCTGCACTCTAGAGATTCGATAGCCGCGGACAAGACGATGATTGGACGATCGGGCTCGACTACTGAGACAACGGCACATCCTTCCGAGGAGAGCCGCTTGACAAGCGCCCCGTCTGGTTGGGACCTAAAGTTGCCAAAGTCGACGTGTGAACTACAAACCAACATATTTCACGTCATAATGTCGATCTGCAAGGCTGCACCTCACCACGATCGCCTCGTTCTTGTTATTCTCTGCGATCTCGTCAGCTGTAGCTCTTCGGCTGATGGAAGGTAACCATCGAGAGGAGGCATTGCAGTTCGCCGTCGGCCTCTCTAGAAATCGGACGTGCTCAGCAGCCATCTCCTTTAAGCTGATAACTAAGATGAGAGACGCCAAGCAAGCTGCAAGATCTGAGCTCTCGATCTGCCGCTCCGCTGTCCGCATATAACAAACACTATCTGCTCAAAGCCGTCAATTCACTCTCGCCTCAGGTTCTCAGCATCTACCCAGGATACGTGTAAATTATCCGTATTCCGCCTCTGTGCTCCTTGACCATATACTTACTAAATCAAATCCTATGTACGAAAGGCTGAATCTGTTTTCTGGGGGAAACGCTAGTTCCCTTATTCTATGACCATCGTCGTCGACGGAAAGACAAATAAATTCGGCCGGTGATTGTCGTCTCGAGAACTACATAGTCCTCGCATACCATAGTCGCTACACCTAGGCGGAATAAGAACACTCGTCCTCCAGAGCGAGTAATATATCCCGGAGAAGCTCTTGCTTTTGAACGCGGGAGGCGCGTCACATCCCAGCGCCGGAGCTGAATCTGCAGCAGGAAGGTAGCTCCTATCGAGTACTTATGCTATTAGCCTCGGCCCGACTTCGTTGATGCGCGCCGACGATCAGAGCTGGAGAAGATCCGAGCAAGCGATACCGCAGGAGACGTCGACTTCACGTGTTGCTGTCCAATACGTGACGGGTCTCTAACCGGGGGTACATTCAGGCTAAATTCGAAACCCCGGCCAGCCTAGACGTCTATAGCACCGATAGACCACGGGCTGCGGTGGCTTTACACGCATATAGTGCATAACAGCGTGGTAACGCACTCGCAGTCAGCCCAGTATTACCCCGAGATACCCCACACGAGCTTCTCCAACATTTCCATGTACTCAGATTTTAGCACCATCGTGATCGAGCACGCAGACACGGCATCCCTCCAAGGAGAAACACGCCTCGCACAGGTTCCACCAGGACTCTCGTATACTACCGTTACACGTATAATAATTATTCGCCTGATATTGACAGGTATTCAAGCAAAGACTTCATCAGCTGGTAAAAGTCGTTGACCGTCGTACTTATTTTACTGTGGATTCAGGAGTCGCTCTCGTCAATCAACCGGACATTCGGCTGTGACTTAGCACCCCAGGCTCATTTATCCCGCATCCTGGTAATATGCAACGGGGTCCCCAGAATCCACTCTCGGGTCTACCTAGCGATGGCGCTGGATGTGATTTGCGTAGGGGCCCTACCACGCGTCGCTCTACCGGAGCAGAGCTTCAGTCTGGCCCATCCCCGTCCCTCGTCTCCCACCTGTCAGCAGCACTATTTATACCGGGAGGACCGCCCAGACGTCTCCAACGCCTTGCTGCAGTCCGTCCTGCGTGCTGACGTACTCGAGTCCTATTCCGATCTTGGGTGATTCTCAGTCCACACCGGCGACGTTACGTTGACAGATCAAGGCCAACCTAGAATCTAATACCACACCGCAGCTTGGAAGCCTCCGGATCTAGTTATCATGGTTGCGGGAGGAGATACCGGCGCCGCCGTGTACAATGCGGCCCTCAAGCGGCGCCAGGACATGATGGGCGCCTCCGGACCCATGGCCCTGGTTAAGAATTTCAAGGTCTTCAGAATCGCCCTTTTCGCTTGCATCGGCGGCATCCTCTATGGCTACAACCAGGGCATGTTCTCGGGTGTCCTCGCCATGCCTGCCTTTCAGTCACGTAAGTATCTGGAAGACTATGATCATGTTGTTCAACACCGAGAATATTCATGCACTGACAGAGTAATTTAGACATGGGCGAGTACGACCCGTTTGACGAGAAGGCCGACCAGACGAAGAAGGGGTGGCTCACGGCCATCCTAGAACTTGGAGCCTGGGTTGGTACGCTGTTATCGGGCTTCATTGCCGAAGCCATCTCTCGGAAGTATAGTGTTCTGGTTGCGGTGACCGTCTTCGTGCTGGGCGTCGTGATCCAGGCCACGGCGCAGTCAGGAGGTCCCAACGTGATCCTCGCCGGACGCTTCGTCACGGGTATGGGTGTCGGATCGCTAGCCACGATCGTACCCATATACAACTCCGAAGTGGCTCCTCCCGAGGTTCGAGGAGCGCTTGTCGCGCTCCAGCAGCTCGCTATCACCTTCGGTATCCTTGTCAGCTTCTGGATCGACTACGGCACCAACTACATCGGGGGTACGGAGCTTGGCTACCAGCAAGACGCGGCGTGGCTTGTACCCATCTGCCTGCAGCTCTTCCCCGCCGTTATCCTCTTCGTCGGCATGATCTTCATGCCCTTCTCTCCCCGGTGGCTGGTGCACCACGACCGCGAGGGCGAAGCCCGCAAGATCCTGGCCAGCCTGCGGGGTCTCTCGGTCGACCACGAGCTCGTCGAGCTCGAGTTCCTCGAGATCAAGGCCCAGTCGCAGTTCGAGAAGCGCACCGTGGCCGAGCACTTCCCCCACCTGCGCGAGCAGACCACGTGGAACATATTCAAGCTTCAGTTCGTGGCTATCAAGTCTCTGTTCCAGACCAGGGCCATGTTCAAGCGTGTGATTGTCGCCTGCGTCACCATGTTCTTCCAGCAGTGGACCGGCATCAACGCAGTCCTCTACTACGCGCCTAGCATCTTCAGACAGCTCGGAATGAACAGCACTACTACGAGCTTACTAGCGACCGGTGTCGTCGGCATCGTCATGTTCGTTTTCACGGTCCCCGCCGTGCTGTATATCGACCGTGTCGGTAGGAAACCCGTCCTGACAGTGGGTGCCATTGGCATGGCTACCTGCCACATCATTATTGCGGTCATTGTCGCCAAGAACGCGGACCAGTGGGGCACACAGCCCGCCGCCGGATGGGCCGCTGTCGTCAGTACGTAAACAAGAGTTCCTTTCCTCCTTTTTTTTGACCCGTTTCGGGAGTAAAGAGTCCATGTTGGGCATAATCTAGGAGCCGTTCACCCCAAAACACATCTCAAGCCCTCAAATATCTTACCTCAAGAACTAATTACTAACTCGTTCTTGCAGTGGTCTGGCTCTTCGTCATCCACTTCGGCTACTCGTGGGGTCCCTGTGCGTGGATCATCGTGGCGGAGATCTGGCCACTCAGCTCTCGTGCATACGGAACCTCGCTCGGAGCTTCGAGCAACTGGATGAACAATTTTAGTAAGTCCCTGCCCATTTCGTGAAGCTCTTCAGCCCTCGATCCGTGCTAACTCCCTCGCTAGTTGTCGGTCAAGTAACTCCTATTATGCTCAGCAGAATCGGATATGGCACCTACGTCCTGTTCGGCCTGCTGACGTTCATGGGCGCCGGCTTCATCTGGTTCTTCGTGCCCGAAACCAAGCGGCTTACCCTGGAAGAAATGGTAAGTACTGATAAATTTCGCTCCACCAAAGGACCCGATCTTGTCGTTTATAGGTGTCAGAGGCTAACAAAAAACCAAGGATGTGATATTCGGCTCCGAAGGCACCGCCCAGGCAGACTTCGAAAGGATGGAGGAGATCAACCTAGAAATTGGGCTTACTGCCATGCTTCAAAACCTGGGAGGCAACACTAGCAACCCCGACGGATTCGAAGAAAAGGAGAAGAAGATTGCCCAAGAAGGCAGCCAAGAGCTATGAGCTTTGGCATAGACCAATCCATCATAACGTGGTAAAATTCCGGACGAGTAGGAGCTACTTGGTCTAGAACAATGCCATTAGTATACCTTTCATGTAGGCCAAATATTCAGATGCCTAGTAAAAATGATGTCTAATAAGAGCTTTTATATACCTTAATTTATTACTACGGGGAAGAGAGGAGTACCTATCTTCAATACGCATCTCCAAGATTGAAACCGGCTGACAGGACAGCTAGACCGACATAAATAATCGTAGGGTATCTGCTTGGCCCTGTCGTCAGCCTGATCATAAGTGAGACGCTTGATAATATCCCAGAAGCTATCTCTAAAAGGGGAAGGAAGCCAGGTAGTCATACTGCGTGATGAAGCGTACAAGCCCTCGTTTCTGCATGCTTAGATGTCTTATTTTGCTGGTACATGTAGCCTACTGAGAAGCCAAGGGTCCTAGGTACGGCTATCGGGTTTCCAGTACAGGTCCCGCAGACGGATTCAACGATTCGGCAAAAATGCCGTCGCGGATTTCTACGGGACTCGCCCCCTACCGAAAGCTCCACAACTTTCCAACATCAGCAAGACGACAGACTTCGTTCAAGTATGACTAATATACTACAGTCATACAAGCTGGTTTAAACCTTTTCATCATTTGCTTACGGGGACGGGTTATTTTACTCATGCCAGTACCCGCGTTATATTGACCGCTGCGGCAAGACACCCACTTCCACTAGGTACTTAATTTCCACCCTGTGGCAGAATTGGACGTTTAAATTACGGCAGCAATGTTGGCGAAGACTGCGCGACGGAAAGCTTGCGCGGCCTGCACCAAGGCAAAGCGGACCTGCTCCAAGCGGCTGCCTCGCTGCGACCGCTGCGAGCGGAAAAGTGTCCCGTGCAAGTATCCGCCTATCAATCAAACCGCCAGGGAGTACGCGGGGGCGGCAGACACTGGTTCCATTCCAATAAAACAGGATTCTTCATGCGCGAAGGCCCCTGTCGCGCTCCCAATCCATATGGTTGCTTCAGAGCCACTTTACTCCGACGTCGTCGTCGAAGCGCAGTTAGATGCCGGGGAGGTATATCACCCGTGCTGCAGGGGAATGATCCGGGACACCAAGAGCCTGCCGCTAGGTCCGGACTGGTTTACCAGCCCCGACTCCTGGACGATCGTGCGTAGCAACACGCCCGCTTTCCCCAAGCACACTTTCGATAGCGCGGCCTTGAAACAACACGTCACGTCGGTCCAAGCCTGGATGCGTCGGTGGGCTAGTACGGGCAGGTCGCCATTCATCCACCACCGTCTGTACAGCCAGAAGATGCCCCGCTGCGTCCAAGACGCCTACACCGCGCTGTCGGCCTACCATGCGCGGACTCCCCAAAATTCAGATTTGTGTCTCCGAATCATCCGAGACCGGATGGCCGACCTTGTCGAAGAAAACAGGAGTACGACGTCTACGCACGTACCTGAAGACCTGTCTACGACGGCGGTGGCACCGGTGAACACCATGCTGCTAGACCCCTTAGAGCACCTCGCCCGCGTCCATGCTCTCTTCGTGTACCAGATGATCGGCCTCTTCGACGGCGACATCGCGCTGCGGGCCGTCGCGGAGAGCCACATGTCGACGCTGACGGCTTGGACGGCAGAGATGTGGGAGAACGCAGAATTCGACGCGAGCATCCACGCGCTGGTCCTCGTGAACGGCTTTCACGGCGGCGGCGATGTAGTAGCAACCGGTTCGGCGACCGAGAATGCCGCTTGGCGGCGGTGGATCGTGTCGGAGAGCATCCGCCGCGCCTGGTTATTGGTAACGATCACGCAGTCCATCTACGAGCTCTTCCGGACGGGGTGGACGCAGTGTGCCGGCAGCGTCAACTGGACCACGCGCGCGGGCCTTTGGGATGCTCCCGATCAGTACAGCTGGAGTAGACTAGTCACAGCTGGATCGGGTCCCCTGTTCGTGCCGTGCTTATATGCCGACCTTCTATACGAGGAGGCGGCCCCCTCGGAGGTCGACGAATTCGCGCATGCTATTCTGGTTGCCGTATTTGGGCTGGAGAAGATTGCAAAGTGGAAGACTCGCGAAAGGTAGTAGGATAGACATGTGCTTCTGACGAGGTCTACAATAGAGATGGTACCTGCCGGTAGAGTTAGCAATGTTCATATCATAGATTATAATTTGGACCTCGAGGAACTGTTATCATGTTCTTGTTGGTGGAGGCACAACTGAGCTTACCCAGTTTCTCTTCCTGTTGCGACCCAACCCAAGAAGGCGCAAAAATAACGACGTGTTGTGTAGGAGCCACGAACATAACTGTGAATGGCTACATGTATACATGCCTGCGCTAAGGCTCTTTTGTTCTCTGGATATCGCTCTTCTATTAACCTCCATAGCTAGCCCCTTATTCGAGCCAGCAGGTCCAACCACGGCCAACACTGCCAGACCTCTCATCCTCGGGTTGAAGGCCAGGGTGCCAGGGCCCTGACATTCCCGTCCAGGCCGGATTAGTATGTACGGCCTTTAATAGATAGACATTCACTAGAGGATGTTGCCGGGGGAATGAGTAGGTAGATTGCAGAGAGCTCCACTATATGTATCGCTATTTCTGTTTAATATTAACAACAGGGGAGCTATACTGTTGGTTCATTAGTGCCGTAATAACCTTAATCGGATCGAACATCATCAGTTACCCTATTCAAGTCTAATAGACACCTAGGTCGAAATATGCAATCGATAGAGTCTCGTTTTATCCAGTACCTTAGGTAGGTAGCTCTAAATAAGTACCTAACCTACCTAAGTAGGTAAATATAGAACCTACCAGGCAGGTATGTAATCATCACTCCCAGCATACAAATTAGCTATAGAATTCTCGCACTCGGAGATATAAAACGTACTAAATAGATTTCATTTTCTCAGAGAATAAACGTAAAAACACACAAACTACCTCCATCTCTAGGAAATCAAACTCTAATATAGGCTTAGATGGCTTAAGTGATAGCTACTGCGTGTACTGTATAGTATACCTATCCATCCTAAAGCCATATTCTCAAGGCACATACTATTCCACTGCAACATTAGAAAGGCTCTGGTAACATAATGAGTCGGTAAATACCTCCATGCCGCATGTTCGATAACATATGGCTCCGTTAGCGATCCAATGTCACGAGAATATCATGATTCGCTCTATGATAGCACCGAATTCTCTTCCTGCCGAGAATCATGCTCTTCGTCTCGGATATCTCAATCTCGATATCCTACTCTAACATTCCGACCCGCGATCCTCGTTCTCGAGTAAAGTCATCGATAAGAAATATGGAGAAATTCTGCGCGCCTAGGCGTCAATATCAATAGCCCACCTCAACTTCGTCATCTCCGAGTACGGAAACTCGGATTCTTTTAAAGACTTCTCCGAATCTCTAAAGTTCAGCTCCACGGGCGTGGTCTCCCAGGAGGTCAGGAACGGCAGCGAAGCGACGCTCCCCCACGTCACGAAGCCGTACTCGTCAAGCTGACCTTGGAGCAGCTGGTCCCTCGGGATCTTGATGCTGCTCGCCGCCATGACCAAGAGGATCTCCTCGAATATCGCACCGCCGTCCGTGGTGCTGTACCACGGATATTGCCAGTACGGGTGGCGCGAGGGTAGTATCCGTTGTTGGTTATTAAACAGAAACGCAACGTGCCTGACCTTACCATCGTACGGCCTGTCCTGGCTGCAGATCTTGCTGAGGAGTATGGGGTGGATGTTGATGAGGTAGACTAGGTCCCTAGAGACGTTCAACGGAAACTGCGGGATGCTAGAGTCAAGCTGTGACTTTTGGAATCCTAACGTCAAGACGTGGTAATTTGCCTTGAATACCTCGTAGGCCACGCGATTGGCCAGCATGCCCCCGCGTACGGCGCCCATCGAGACCTGATGCCGGGACGCCGGGTCGACGGCGGCGTGAGTATACGAGCGTAGGATTCTGGGGTGGTTCAACTCCTCGTCGGCTTTGGTGATCCCGATTTTGTGGACCAGCCTAGTTTTGAAATATTCGTCCCATATCTGCAGCTGAATTTCAGGAGGAAGCTTTCCGAAGAGCGGAAACGAATCCATATTGATTAGAGATATAGTAAGAGCTCTCTTCCCGGTCGCGCGGCGATACCGGGCTTGCGATTGTGAGTTCGACGGCTAGACGTCTAACGAGAAGCGCGAGGGCCGCAAAGTGAGCAAGTGAGCAAATAACGCGTCAAGTGCAAGTTTGTGATCTCCCAGATGGAACAAACACGTGGCTAAGAAAAAAACCAGGTTTGCGAGGTCCCCTCAGCGAGCGAGACACAGCAGCAGAATTTGATGCGTCTGGTCCCTAGGTCTCGACAGCTGTGCGCAGCTGGCACGGAGAGAAGGGAGATTATAGTGAGCCGCGGTTGGACAATGCCATGCGTACCTAGGTAGCCCATTACAAGGGTTTGTTTTGTAATCTGTTGTTCTTGACAGACATAGTTGCCAATGGTCGTTTGTTCCGTGCTATCAGTTCTCGTTTGAAGTCTCTGAAGTATTTTGGAGTACTAATAGTTGAATATTAGGCATTGTATACTTGACACCTTATTGAAAACTGAAGACTACGAACATAAGGGCTTTTCTGGCCATCGACATCTTGAATGTAACTGATTCCTAAATGTAACGTCAGTTACGTTCGACTCAACCCTTGGAGAAAGAACTTGGATGCAATAAGTATAAATAACATACGAGAGAGCTGGTTAACAAATCATCTCCAACATTATAGGAGTTACCTAAAGAGATTCAGCGCTTTGGGTCCCTAAGAACCAGGATCAATGCTATGCAATGCTAAAAACAAGCTTTCCGTCGCATCAGAGCTGATATAGCCCCCCTAAACTAGAAGCTATAAGTGCTGTCATCTCAAAAAGGTTGTCGATCTAATATATCTACATAACAAAGTTAACTTCACAAAGTACCTTATAGACTATACTTGCCGTAGTCGTCTATACTATCATCAAGTATAACGTCAAAAAGCTTGCAAGGCTATCCAGCTGACAATCTGTTAGGAATAATGCAGTGAGGATGTCGAGGTAAAGACGAATTAGACAGAATCGGGGCATTATACTATTCTTTCTAAAATCGGAACAAGTAATACCACTGTTTTATACAAGATTGGAGATAATAATATGCGAGGTAGTTAATCATAGCCACCTAAGTGCGTCAACTAAGAAAAGATCAGCTTCTCGGTTTCAAGTATGAACTTCGAAGTTTAGCTAAGAACTTAACGGAGAAGCTCAAGTGATGCTATAGCTTTGTCTTGGGTAGGTATTGATATACTATCAGTGTCCTTCATGCTTCCCCGCTAGTATCGTCAGATTTGGGGCTGTTCGCTACATATGACCATGAATGGAAACGGCTGATGCAGACCGACTAGTATGTAAGAGTCCAATCGTGATCTCCATGTACCAAGGTATCTTTGGAGAAATAATTCTTTCGTTGGTTTTTACAGGTTCAATTGAGCAGCTAATGCCCATTCTGTTTATTTCCACATACCCCATGAATATAGACCACTATGCCTTAGGCTTCATCTGGGTATCCAGGTATCCAAACCCTTCGATAAACTCTGATGTATTGGCTTTATGAACGCTCGAGTAGCGTGACTATGCCATCTCTAAGACAGGTTACCGCAAGTCGTTGTTCTAAAATCCGTCTTGATTAGCGAGATCTATATCGTCAAGTAGAGCTTACTATCGCACGTTTATAAGCTTTTAGACGTTACCTATATTGCGCACCTCCTAAGTATAGGAGCTGGGTCCAGACTGCAAAAAGCCACACCGTCAGGTACCTAGGTAGGTTACAGGTATAAGTATGCGCTGTCTCCGATGCACTAGGTAATCGTTTAGCATATGTGGCAGTTCGTATATTCGATTCTTACACTCGATGGCTCTCGAGACTTAATAGCTGCTAAGAATTCTATCTGATGCCGCTATATTATTCTGCTGGCACTCTGGCACTCTGGCACTCTGTTAGCTCGGCACCTAAATGCCGGTACTAGGGTGCTAGGGTACCCCTAAGATAGCCCCCGGCTCCCCCGCGGTGGCCAGCCAATTGGAACGACTACGCGCTAGAATTGTGCTGGAACGCTACGAAGCTTAGCTTTAGCTTGGCCTAATTACGTCACAATCCTTTTTTTCGTGAGACTTATGACGATGGCGGCGCAAGGACTTATTATCATAACCCTCACCTTTTATTGTTGAGTAAGTATATTCTTGTAGTCATTCTCAAGTTTCGGGAGGCAATACCCAACGGAAACGTATTATGAAATTTAGGTGAGCTCGAAGCCAACAGCTACGTAAGCTGCTCGAGGCTTAGATACTTGGGCCGAATCCGAATCCGCCCTGCTGCAGCCCGGCACACGTCACATCATTATTCGACAAAATATTGAATCTCAAGATCCATAACCACGCACCGCACACACCATTTCACCCACATACCTTTATTCTGACTGGGTATTTCCCCTTCTGTTTAAGCTGGTTCCAAGTTTTCATTACATATCCCCCCTCCCTTTGGACGAATCGTCATCCCAGCTTGACAAGGTACCGGCTTTCGGTCATGCCACGCTCTCGTGTCACATCTGAGTCCCGTTCATGTCGGATGCCATTAGTCTACTTCCATGTTCGAACAGGGCGGAGGTAGGTAAGCCGTAGGGTATTCGCTCTATATATATTACTATCCTGCCGTAAGACGTATTCGCGACTAGTCGTTTTGCTTTGTGTTTTTGTAAACTCCGGGTTGCATTTCTCATCTATACCTAAAATATCTACACCATCGTTTTCGGCTTCTTTGTAGCCGAGATACCTCTCTACGAGCCCGCAAAGCTACCATATACTTAGCCGAGGCACCATCATTACCGTCGCCGTCAACTAGAATCAACTAGGACGTATTTATCGTTATACCTTTGAGATACTTAGTTAAACAAAACGACGATTTAAAAAATGGCGTTCGCCTTCGTCCCTCTCGTTCACATCGTGGCCGCCGTCTTCGCCATTATCGAACTCGGCCTGACAGCGTACAGTACGTGAGCCCAACCATAAAGATTACCAAACCTGGATGAATTGGAAAGTACCTATGTTGTAAACCAAAGATGGCTGACAAGCACTGCTTCTCCTTATGTAGTGGCGAGTCGGTATAACAACCACAATTGGTGGTACGGCTACGACTACGACGACAACTCGCCTTCGCGGGTCAACTTCATGATCTTCAACTCGGTATGGTCGCTCCTGATCCTCCTGTACGTCGGCGTCGTACCGCTGTACATGACGAGCCTGTTCCACCGGACCGCCGCGCTCGCCCTCAACGCCGTGACGACCGTGTTCTGGTTCGCGGGCGCCATCGCCCTCGCCGTCTTCGTCGGCGGGCCTTACGAGTGCAACGGCGACACGTACTGTGGCTCGGCTGAGACTGCCGTCGCCTTTGGATTTTTCCTCTGGTAAGTCTGGATCTAGACCTAGGGTTCGTGGTAGACAGAGAGGAGAGGATATGCGAGAAAATAAGAAGAAAGTGAATAAGAGTTGGGATACAGGAGACCAACTGAAAAAAAAAAGAAAAAAAAAGAAAAAAAAAAGAAAATCACTGGCTGATGATCATTAAACAGGGCTCTATTTTGCTTCCTTACCGTCATCGACGCTCTCGACTCCTTACGCAGCCGCGGCCACAACGTCAGCACTCCCTCCAAGACGCAGAGTTACCCCGGTGCATAAATGTCCCATCGCGCCTCTACCTTACTCGACCTTTCTTTCTAGTTTGACAACACACTTCAGCTTATCACCGTCATCATCTGTGCCCATCATCTGTACGATTCTATTTCATCGGAGATCCGACACTTTGGTGTTTTGTGGATGGTGGGGTTGGCATGAGAGAAATAATTATGTGTAATATACCCCTTTGCTGCAATTGCGTGATTCCGATGGAACGACTTGACGTGCTTGATGACCACCATGATGGAATGCTTGGGACGAGCCAGACTATTATACGCGAGTACTTTCTCACTCGTAAAGCTCAATGCCTAGGCGCGTCTAACAGTTAATTAATACTATTAGTACCTAGTTATACATGTATAATATTGTCAAATTATGTGCTGAGATGGTAAGACGACATACAAACCGCGGCATTTATATGCGTACCTATCTATGTGTTAAGACACCTTTATTGACACCAACTTGAGACACTATATGCCTTTTTCTCGGTACATGTATATAATTATTCGTTAAATATTAATCGGTCTACGTCGACACTATATATACCAAATATCCCTTAGAATTTGTACAACGAACGGGGGGTTACTCGAAGTTGACACCTCATCTTCCGAGTCGAACACCGCATTGGTCCACGATGCCTAAACGTCAACACATGCCTCATCGGCATCCGGATGGATGATAATCCTTACCGTATTAACTCCCGTCTTCCTACCTAACCATATGGGTTAGTCTAGTTCATTCTTTATTCTTGCCAATTTCCACGCCTTTCGGAGCGGTGCTGCAGTCCAAGTCCACGCGGTGCCAAGCAGTAGCTAGGTTACCTCTCAGATTGTAGATGCTCTTGTGGGTCTCGGGTTGGGTATTGTACGCGTCGTCCGTGGCTTTGACGATGAGAATAGTCTTCGACTTGCTATCCGAGCCATTTACGACTTTAGGCAGCCTAGCTTCGTACTTCCACCTCTTCCAGCACCAGGCTTTGCTTCCTCTTTCTAACTGCGTGTCGTCCAGCAGCTGCGCTTGATCCCATGTCTCCCCGCCGTCGAGGCTGATGTCGACGCGCTGGATCTCTCGTCCACCGCCCGAATAGGCGTACCCTTCGAGTTGCACGACCGGGCCGCCAGTCGGCTCGACGACCTCATCGCCCAACTGCGCGCCGACGGGTTTCAGGCTCGTACGCGTGATCGCGCTCGTGACGGGCATGGCCTGGATAGCCTTGTACTTGTCCCAGTCCTGTTTGACTTCGTTTGGTCCGAAGCACTTGTAATCTCGACGCTGCCAAGTCGTGTCGCTCTCCTCGTCGCTAACCACGATCTTGTTCACCCATTTTACACATCTCGCTGCTACGTGGCCTGGAACGATCACCCTGACCGGAAAGCCGTGATCGCGAGGAAGGGGAGCGTCGTTCATCTTGAAGGCGAGTAGCACGTCTCCCATGGGATCGAGTATAGACGCAATCGGTATGCTGGCACCATACGCTTCAAGCCCGGAAAATTGTACGTGTCTTGCGTCTTCTCCCGGCTGCTCGAGGTCGAATCCGGCATCCGCGAGGACATCTCGCAACCGCACGCCTTCCCACTTTGCGCAGCTGATCGCGCCGACTGTCCACTGCAGACCGTTCGTCTTCTTCGCATAGCGGGTCATGTCGTTCCGCCGGTTACCAGAACACTGTAGGACGGCCGTCACGACGTGCTGTTCGAAACGAGCCTTGAGATCCTTGATGCTATAAACTTTGCTATCGCCATCGGGCAGCTCGATGGTGATGCTGTGGTCGTCCGCCTCGGTTTCTTCCACGACTGGGACCCACATATGGTTGCGGACGTAGAAGACGTCGTTGGGAGTTAAGAACGATTCGGCTAATTCGTCTCCAGGCGTCTCTGCATTGCACGGTTTCTGCGTGAGCTTCATCAACCTCGAATCTCTAGCTGGATCCTCCACGAAGGGGTCTTCAATACGACTCTGCAGCGGCCGCCCATCTTCGAGATCGTCGGGATGGACTCTTCCGACTACGTACTGCTCCAGTATCTCTCGGACGTAGGCCGATTTGTGGATGGAAAATATGTCCCAATACGGCTCGATGCTACCCCCGGCGGCGCGAAGGATAACCTCCCCTCCGGGATGAGCAGGGATCCAGTCTGTGATGTCGTACACCTTGTCTTCGTATATCACCCAGGGCCTGTCGGACTTGGGGCCGTGCTCTCTCACTTCCACCAGGCGGTAGCGCGCCAGGCCATCGTCGTCTTTATCGTTAGATGTCGGGCCCGGCAGCGGGGGGCCGGGGTCTCGAGGTACTTCGACGGACTCGTGGGCGACGGGTTGAAGGACGGCAAGTAGTATGGTTATTAGACTCCCACCTGCTGCAAGAAAAGGCAGATGGCGTAGCCGACGAGGATCGGGGGATGCCTTCGGTGCAGGTCTAGAGGATGTGGCTCGGAAAAAAGTTTGAAAACCAACTCGTTGGGCGTGCGAATTGTTCGACTGCCGGATCTCGAAATTTTGGACGAATCGACGAGTTGGGTTTGGCCGTCTCGCTGCATTCAGCAACTCCTGGCCCAGCCGCCGTGCGATAGGCATTGACATGGTAGTGGTTCGAGTCTTCCGGGTTCGAATTCAAAACCCAACGGGACTGAGACGTCTCAGCAGAGTGTCCATAACACTCTGCTTTGAAGACGAGCGTTAGAGTGTCTCACAGCCACCAGCCCGTATTAAGGAGAGATCTCGACTCGCGGGTTGTGGTTGGGCGACTCGGTGGCGCGCCTCAACAAACAAGGCCCAAGAGAAGGAACAGCAATGTGAAGGGGAATACCAACAATGGCTAAAGCCCTTCGTTTTCGGGGGTGACTCTCTCTGGATACTGGCACTGTACAATTTAGTAGCAACTAGGGGTTGAGAGGCAGAGGATAGGTCTTAAAAAGTCGGAGCGCGCCCTTCAACAAATAGAAGATGGGAAAAATGAGTCAAGGGAAGGGAGATACCCAAAGGGTATCAATCTCGGTTGCCGGTTGCCGTCGACCCGTGTCATGGACGTGACGCTGACCGCTACGCACGGGAAGGGACGACGAAGCAAGAGGACATGTATTCAATAGCCAGCAAATGCATGGGGACTGCAAAGTGCTTCAAGACAAGCGACGCCTTAGCCACTGACACTGAAGCCGATAAGAAAGATCTGCCGATCGAAGTCCGGTCCTACGACGTAGGAAGGAAGGAAAAAAAAAAAAAGGGAAAAAAAAGCTCCGCTTCTCTTTCAACCTACCCTTCTTGCCTACCTCGTCTTCTGTTTTGACCCATGGTATCTACCCTTGGCCGATGCTATCACGCGCCCCAATGGAGGGGAGCAATTGAGGGCTAGAAGGGGAAGAGATAAACTGCAAGACCGTTCAAAGATGCGATTTGGCTGTCAGGCTGTTTGGAGAGTGGGATAGAAAAATAAGCCCCCGGCTTGTTCAGCTGCAAGTTTAATTTGGGGGATCTGTTCACCGCTAACCCGCTAACATCCCCCTGCAAGCCCTGTAATTGTAAACACTTTGCCCCGCGGCACGTTTCCAATATAAGAGTGGGGCGCATTAGCGGATATGCAGACAGGTCCAGGGCTGATCTAATAGGCACAGGGCTGTATTCTTGTAAAATGATTGGCTGGTTGTCACTATTCCGTCGTCCTTGACCTTTTCGTCTCCAGCTTCCGTCTCACTTCCCTCCCGACTCCCGACGCCTGATTAATTTGACGGCATTCGGGACCTCGGAATCCTTTCACCTTCGCCGGCAGCCGGCTTATTGTAGACCAAACTGCTGGAGGAAATAAGATGCTTTCGATATCGCGAGAGGCTTATGAGCTCAGTGTTTGTTTTGCCGTCATCGTATCCGGCTATCTTACGTCTTATACCTTTACCTACCTATGTTATTAAGGGGCGTGTCTCGTTGCCCTGACCTCGGGATCGGCCGGATGAGAGCGAAGGCAACAGTCTGCGATCTGTTTGTCTGTGAATAGACAGTGACTGTGGTCTGATTATTGGGAAAATAAAGAGACCTGGTCATTCTTGACCCTAGATAATCTTGTATCCTCTGACTTCTCCGGAAGGCAATAGACCTTCGACCAGCTGTCGCCAGAGTCCCTCCTACCTATGACCAGGGATAGGTAAACGGATATGTATTATTCCCGTCGGTACATGCTGGCCAATTTTTGAAGAGATGATAATGCTGAGGTGTATAGATTCCGAACTTCACATCGCTGACGAGGTTGAGACAATTGGATCTATCGGCCGTAGACTACCTACGTAAAATGAATTTAACGACAAACATGGTGGTATGCTTATAAGTGCCAATTTAGGGAGAGGGTATCTCATAATACCAAGTCTAATGACCCTCTTTGTAAGATGAAATGGATCCTTATATCGTTTCTAACGCCTAGTTAGAAAGTAGGTAGTTATAGGTCGAGCAAGATGGCTATTGTATGCGGTTCGAGGCCAAGTCATACATTGCTCATCTTCTACGTGCTGAAGCTGCCGTGTTTGTCGATATGCAACCTTCTCTAACCTAGGCCTTCGGCATCGGCTCTGAGCTAGAATTCTTAAGTTAAGACAAGCGGTAAGGCGTTCTGCAATTTCTATACTTCTAGCGTAATCAGCAATCGAAGCTCAAGATGTGGTTAGTCTGGCGAATAACCTTGCGACTGCAAATCCTAAATAGCTGCAACGGAACTGGCAAATTCTGATTGGATATCGGGTAGCGAACATCGTCACAACGCTTAGACTTGGGGAAAGCCGTTTGTTAACTCGATGCTACACCTAATGTAGGTGTAGAGGCCTTTCGCTTGAATTATTAATGGTACGCGAAGGTACTTCTATATCACAGATAAAGTACAAGTTACACGCAGGCTCGAAGCCTGGGTCACGAACGGTAACGAAGACTAGTCGTGCCAGGACCCAAGGCGGCCCTATTCATCATCCTCTCCCTCGGTAAAGTAATCAAAATCGTGCGGCGGCTGCGCCTCTTCGTCACCTTCGCCGTCCTCATCAATAGCGGTGAGCACACCGGCAGCGGCGGCGGCACCAGACGTCTCGTCGCCTCGACTCGGCGTACCAAGCTGAGCTCCCCTAAGCTGGGTCAGCAGCGCCTCCTCAACCGTTCTAGGGTTGCGGTTCTGCGCGTTGCCGGCACCAGCGACGGGGGCCTTCTCTGTTGCTACCTTCTTGAGCTTCTCTTCGATGAGCGCCTTCTCTTTCTCGGGTTGCATATCATGGAGCAAGATAGGACCGCCAGTAGGCTGCAAAAATAGTTAGTATCACGATAGAAGAAAAGGAACGCAGGGTTTTCTTACCAGAGGACCGGGCCTTACCAGCTTCACCGGCCAGTAACGACCTTTGGTGAGGCTGATATACTTGAGTTGTGCGGGCAAGACTCGGCTCATGTTTTCGATTTCGTAGCCGGGCTTCTCCTTCTCCGCCTTCTTCTTGATGTCGGTGGGAGGCGTCGATGATTCCTTTTCGCCGGGAGCAGGAGTCTCGCCCTCTTTCTTATCCTTGCTGTCCTCTTCCGACTTAGTCTTATCGATGTCCATCTTATCACCTCCAGCACCCGGCTTAGAAGTAGTAGGGGTGGTAGTAGCATCGATGTCCATGCTCTCTCCTCGCTGTGCCTTCTCTTTCTTCTGGGCGCGGCGCTTGGCTTGGGCGGTGGTTGAAAGAATGGCCGTCGCGATCATGGTCGGGCCTTCTTCCGCCTTGACCTCCTGCTCAGGGGGGTAATCAAAGAGGCTCGGTTTGGTGGCGCAGTGGAATTTGACGTCGATGATATCTAGGTCGTGATCCAGAGCGATAATCGAAGTCGGGCTAAAGGCCAAAGACAGGAAATGGGTAAAGGGGAACCAGTACCAGTACTGGGTGAACACGGCCATCCCGACGATGCCGGCCATGTTGAGGTTACCTGTCTGAGTCTGCAGACCGATCGTGCAGTTACGCCCGCCGGCGTCGATGATGCCTAAGGCGAGGGCCGCGCCGAATTTGGTCATAGCATCTTCGTGGCGGTCGCCTACTACCTTCTTCAGGGTCTTGCGGATGGACGCGACCTTGGGGTTCATCACCTCGTTCTGTTGGATCATGATCATGGCCAGCGCGATCAGCGCTCCCTGCCGGACGAAGTCGGTGGGATCCTTCATCATGGGTTCTAGCAAGTCGATAGCCTCGTCAAGCCCGGTTCCGGCGCATGAGATACCAAGAGCCATGGCAGAACCGTATCGGACGTGGGGGTTGTATGATTCGGAGAGGAGTTCGACCATGCGAGGGACGCTGCCGGGCTTGCGGAACAAGATGAAACCCAAGCTCATGACCGCGATACGTCGCACGTCGTCATTGACGTCGCTGACAGCGACGTGAAGCAATTTTCGGATCGCCTTGTTGCTGCCGGTGCCACAGTAGGCCATGGCGACCGTCATTATACCGCCGTATCGCAAGGTCGGGTCCGGATCGTTCAGGAGGCCCTCAATCATGACGTCCGCGCCTTCTTGCTGCCCGTACATGATCAAGGACATACCCAGGGCTAGACCTCGCACGCTCTTCTCATGGGACGTTTCGTGGGCGTAAGCTACCATGTCTTCTAGAGCCTTGACGTTACCGGTGCCCAACATAATTAGACCCATTGCGAGGCCGACAGCCTCGCCGTTGAGAGCCGAGTCGGCGTAAAGCACAGCCTTGAGGTTTTCGAAAATCTCCTCATTGCCACTCGCCATGCCCGCAAGACCAAGACCTAGAGCGCCACCATGCTGGATGACCTCTTCTTCGGCAGCAACAAACTGCGTCTTGAGGTAGTCGAGGGCACCCGCGCCGTGGTTGGCGTGGATGAGACCATAAGCGTAAAGGGCGCCGCCCTGCGAGTAGGGGGATCCACCACTAATGCCCCCAGCACCCCTTGGGAGGTAGGGTTCCAAGAGCTTTCTGGATTGAGAAAGGTTCCCGCGATGAATCACACCCAGGGCCGCGGTGGCGGTAAACTTGGACCAGTTGACAGCTTTGCCGAGCCATTCCAGGTTGTCACGGAAGAACTTATCGTTGGTGGTGCCCTGGTTCATGAAGGCATTGCAGAAGGTGACGGCGGTGTGGAATATGGAGTTACGGCCCTCGAGGCTATCACGGACCTTGTTGAGGATGCTGAGATCGGTATGGTTGTTGCGGTAGAGGAACTCGAGGTTGAGCTTGATGGTCTTGGTGCCATCCAGAATAGAACGGATGTTTCTGTAAACTACGGTCTTCTTTTCGTCAACGTCTCCGGAGTCGTCGGTCACGTCGGTCTCGCCGCTTAGCAGAGGCTCAGATTCGCCGGCGGGCTCGTCATCTTTCTTCTCGGCAGGCGGGTCGCCCTTGGGCAAGCCTGAGATGACCCTGCCTAGAAATTCTTGAGTGCCGTTGTCGTAGAGGTCGAAGGCAAATTGGTAAGCTATTGCGGTGGCTTCAACGGTCTCCGCCTTAACGAGGTGCTCGACGACAGTGCGCGCCTGCTCGTCTTTGTTTAGATAGACGATACACTTGGCGATAGAGAAGTAGTCGGGCTCCTTAGCTCGGCCGCTCGTAAGGATGTCGAGGATCAGCTGCAAGATGTCATCCCGGAATGCTCGTTCCTGTACAACGTCCATGCATATGCTTAGACAGTAGTCCAGCAGCTCCTCTGCAAGGCCTACGGCGTCTTCCTGGGTGGACTTGCCCTTGTTTTGTTTGAAATCGTCATCTGCGCGTTGTATGACCTTGCTAACAACGTCCAGTCGCTTAGCCTCGACGGCAATGCCTACAACCTGCTGATATCGCTTCTCCTTCAAACAGCTCTCGAATAGCCGCTCTATGACCCGGTCGATGGCGCGTCGGGTGTCGAGCTCGTTATTAGTAAGTGCGATAGACGAAGATCGGTGCTGCTTCTTCTGCGGTTCGAAGGAAGGTTCCAGGATGGTGTTGTCGGTAGAAGCACGAGACAGGAGGGACTTGGACGGTAGAGTGGACTGGGAGAAGGGAGTCGTAGGCGAGATCAGGGCAGAGGCGCTGCCGGCGGCGGTGGCGCTCGAAAACGCGGTTGCGAGAGAGGGCAGGGAGGTATCCTTGTCCTTCTTGCCAACAACGGTATGGTTCTCATTCTTGGTGGCGATATAGTGGTCGACGCATTTGGAGATGATGGTCTCCTCGAACTCGCCGGGGTTGTCCAACTTGAATAGCTCGCCGGCAGCGAGGGCGAAAAACATGCTCTCGTCGTAGGCCTGCAGGTGGTAATAGACCTTGGCGAGAACCAAGGCGGCCAGCTTGCGTTCCGGGAAGGATTCATCTTCGTAGAGAGCCTCGCTGGATTAATATTAGTGGTTAGTGCGCGATCGCGTGGGCTTCAGAGCGGCTGCGGCCAAATAGGTATTACTCACATCTGACCTAAAGCACCGGCAACTTCAAACCAAACCGTGTCGATGTCATCGTTGAGGGTCTGTAGGGCGAACACCTTCAGCTCGGGCTCCTCATCGGCTAGGAATGCCAGAACACCGGTGGCAGTAACCAGTCCAGGCATCTTGAAGGCGAGCCGGCGTAGCTATTGGCGATTATTGGGGCGTTGTTAGAGGATGGCGATGAGATGTTTACCCGGCGGTTGGTTGTCCACAGGTTGCAGAGATAGCGAGTACCGTGAGGGGAAAAAAAAAGAATAGATGGATGGGAGAAAGGTAGAGGAACAAACAACAGACGATACTAAATGACTACCTCGGGATTCCGCGTTGGATGGAGGGATATGCAACGCAATGTTGATGTTTAAAAGTGCATTGATGAAATTGATGAAGCTATTCGAGTTTAAGCAGTTTAAGCAATAGGTAGATGCAAAGCTGGAAGCTGGAAGCAACGGACGGTCGTAAACGGTGTGCACGGGCCACTTTTGCGTCCACGTCAGGCACGCTCTGCCTGCTTGCCCAGCTTACATGGTAGGCCTGCCTTGACCTAGCTCGGTCGAAGGCTGATTGGATGAATCGTCGCGGCTCAAACCCGAAAGGAGGGGTGACCTTTTTAAATAATATATCCACACCTATCAATTGCCTACATCTATGTACCTACATGTACTTACTCGTCAACTGGTGCTTGTCAACTTCTCTTTATTTCATTAGTACTGCCACAATTTCACCGGCCAATTAGATACTTAGAATCGCCCCGCACTTTTTGACGTTTTCCTTTGTAGTTCTATTGCAATAAGGTTTATAAAGGTGTAAATTGTATTAAAAGGTCACGCAAAACGAGCTTTATTTAATGGTATTAATTATTACTCTTTTTAAGAGGTAGTGAAAAAGATTAATTGATTTTATGAAGAATTCATCGGACGTGTGCTGATGTGTGGCTAGTTAATCAGAGCCTTGAAAGCTCAGACTCATGTGTGGCTGACCCCCCCCCCCCCCCTATCTCCCGGCCGAAGGACGGGTCACGCAGCTAGTTCTAAAGACTCCGGCACCTTCACCTATCTCAGTATCTGTTTCTATTACTATATTTATTATATGTACTATATACCATTTACAATACACATTCTGAGAGGGACATCGACTTCAGGTTTCTTCTCATACAAGTTGGATATACAATGGCCCTAGTTAGGCTAAGAATCTGTCAAGATTGCGCGTGTCATCTAGCTAGTATATATTATATATGTAGTAGTTATCTAGGAGGTGTAGGCTCAAGGTGGTAAATTGATGTTGAAGCTGTAAAATCTAAGTTTTCTTGCTACACTTTAGAATCGGCTGATATCCCCGCTGATTATGTAACCATCCCACAGAGGCATTCTAGCATGTACTTATAAGTCTTCGTCTTTTGACTTGATGTCTATAAGATAAGGGTTTGTAAGTTGAACTTGAATACTTCCCTATATGTATTACCTTTCTCACCAATGTAACCTTGAGTCTCTAATTTACAAGCAGGTTAGATATAGTAACTACACCCTACACAAATATGTCCAGGTAAACCTCTCGTTATCATCTACTTAGAAATAATAAGTACATGTTATCTCTAAATTATAAGAGTAGGTGCGTATAAGTACACATCTTTCAAAGCCGAAATGATTCGAGTCTTGAAGCCTTTAACAGTGCCTTTAACAGTTACACTTTACCTAAATGGACAGTACATGCGTCAAGTGCTGCAGGTATTAGTACTTCAAAATATATGCCCCGCGGCATCAGTGTGCAAGTACTGTAGACTTAGATATGTATGTATGTACCTAAGGCTAGACAAGGCAAGGATAACAGGATCAGAAGGGGGAAAGAGGAAATAAAAAAAATATCAAAGCTCCCGTTGCTCTTTTACTGATTAGTTTCCATCATGTCACGCACGCAACGAACGCAACGCACGCAACGCACGCAACGCTTTCGCATTCATCCCTAGGCCATCTTTGTTCATATCACCGGCCAAAAGCTAACGTTGTACTACTAGCACAACCTGTCAATTACATATCTACGACTTGCTATCGCGCATCTCTTTTTGAACACGGTATTGGCAATTCCTAACCGAGACCGACAGAAACAGAGAGATACTCGTCGACGAAAGCAGTTTGATACATACAGGATACAGGCGAAAGTGCAATGCAAAATTGGGAACTCGGGAACTGGTTGATTATTATTTAATTTTTCTTCTCCCTCCCGTATCGTATCGTATCGCATCGCATCGCGACATTGGACCGAAAACGCACAAACCCAACTCGACAAACGACAAACGAGCGACCAAGCCCACATCGCGCCCTCTCATTCGTTTGCATACGACCCTGACCTATGCAGAGACGGATTGCCATCACCGATACCGATACCAATACCAATCGCGCATCGATTGCCTCGTCTTGAATAGCGATTGTCTGGATGTATCGATGACGTTGGAACACGCGGGTTAGGTACAACTGCACGATCGAGCAAGAGAGTGTGCGTATGCGCGTGTAGTGTACGTGCGAGTGACTGCTGTGTGCGTGCGCAGCTAGCGAGAGGTACGGAAACGAAGAGAAGAGAAGAGGGGGGAGAGTAAGAAGAACGAGCTGGCACGCGCACGTACACGCGTGTGTATATGTGTGTGCAGGTTGATGTGCACTGCGACCTGAGTGTTGCGAAAGACAGAAAACAAGATCCTTGGTCTCTCCGGCCTGTTAGTGCGTGTGACGAGGAAAAGGGGACGAGGCCACTAATAAGGAAAGGCAAAGCTGGGAAGAGCAAACAGCAGTCATCGCGAAAATGGATCTGCGTGCCATGTTGAACGGACCGGATGGAGGCGCATCGAAAAAGCAATCATCTCAACCTCCATTACAGCCGCCGTCCGTATCATCTGCCACCCCGACCCTAGCAGCCGCACCGTCGACGCCATCCCACGCCCTACCTCCGCAGTCCTTTAGAGACTACAGCCATTCCACCCACGCCTCGCCCATTCCGAACACCCACGAATATCCCCTAAGCAACCCAAGCCACCCCAGTCACGCAAACCATACTCCAGCATCTGTTGGTCCCGGTCCCGGTCCGTATCCCTCGCCAACCTCGTATAACCCCCCGGCCAACGCGTTTACGGGCAGGCCCCCGGTTCCTCCCCTTCAGCCTCCGAGTGCTCACGATATACGATCACCAGGTTCCATATCTGGCCCATCACCCGGCTACCGACGCACGCCTACATCATCCATCAGCAACGCCAGTGGAGGCTATCCTTTTCCAACCCAGCAACCCCCCGTTAGCCCGGTGCAAAGACACCAGTACGGCCCACAAAGTGCTGGTCCGGGCGTTGGACCTGGAGTTGGTCCGAGTGTAGGTGTCTATCCTCGTGATAGCTACAATCCTCAGCCACAACAGCATAGTTCTGTCCAGTACGCACACGGCCAGCAGCAACCACAACAACCGTTGCCGCAGACTCCGCCTGTTGTCACTCCAGGTGGTAGCCATCCATACTTACATCATCAAAGATCTCACTCTATTCAGTCCACGCCTACACCTACATCTGCACATAGCCAACCAGCTTCGTACGGGGTCCCTTATGTTCAAGGTAGCCCGGTCGCGACGCATCACCCCCCTCCACCCCTTGAGCAGCAACACCAATTGCTGCAGCAACAGCAACAGCATCAGCACCACCAACGGCAATCGTCGCAACCTCCAACTCCACTAGGCCAGCCGATGCCCGGACCTCTACGACAGTCGCCCGCCGCAAGTTACCAGCAACCTCCGAGTCCCTACCAGAAACGGATGTCAACCGCTGCTGCTAGTTCGTACCCTTCCCAATCCCAACCTGTACAATCGCCACCTCCACCTCCACCTCCTCCTCCCGCCTCTATCCAACGAATGTCCACTAGCAGCAGCCGCGGCGCCTATGATGCTGTTGCCGAATCCCATCGCGGATCGCAGTCCCGAAGCGACCGTGAAAGAAGCATGAGTGTCTCACCCAAAACACGTGTCCCCAGCCTACCTAGTAACGGCGGCGGCCATCGGCCTCCCTCTACCAGCAGCGACTCAACTCCTTACAACCCTCAACGCCTTCCGCCTGCTCCGACCAACAACAACACCATGAAGCCTCAGACCCCCGCCACTTCTACGAAGCGGAAACTAGAACAGCGAGACCTTGGATCCGATGAGCTGGAGAACGACCGCAAACCTCCCCCTCCTCCTCAGATGAATGGCAACCACGCGCTCTCCGTTCCTCCCGGTGGGACCGCCCAAACTTCGAGCCTGGCAGCGGTGCCGCGCCGCAAACGTATCAAGTACGACCATCCCCCGGCTTGGGCGCAGAGCACTAGGGCCCGACCCCCTGCCAAGACCCGCAACTTCTCTTTGAAGCACTACATACGCCAACAGGGTAATCAGGGTAGTTTGGTCAACGGCAGCAACCAGCATGACCCCAGCGGAGGCGTCAAGGTGGAGCACACATCTCGGCATCCCTCGCCCGAGACCACACGGTCTACGGGTGGCGTTAAGGCGGAGGAACCCCCCAACTATACTAATCCGAAGGATTCTGTCGTGTTCAATGGCAAGCCGTTCCCATGGGAGCCTAGCATTAGTAACGAGACGCCCATGAATATCGTCTCTCGCCAGGTGGCCGACTTTTTAGCAGTAAATGTCTTGCAATTTCCTCAAATCGGGGAGATACAGAGCGTGAATGCGCAGTTCGAGATCGAAGCAAAGCTGGGCACCATCGTTGACAGGATGACCAACGATCGCATCTCCTTTCCCGGCGTAAGAGCTGGGGAGTGTATACTGGAGGGTGGTAGGGTCGCATTCCGTAGCTCTATGACCGAGGTACGTTACCCAATTTCCTCTGCTACCCGCGATAGTGTGCTAATTGATGCTACCGACAGAATCAACACCAGGTGCTGAATGGTTACCTGAACGAGCAAGTGAAGGCTTCGTTCCCTCAAAATCCTATGGCCACGTCTCGCGTGCAGGTCCATTACGTCCACCGCAGGGAAATTGACCGCTTCTACGAGCTCCCAGCTCAGATGCGTCAGCGAATACCAGGTACCATCTCGAGTCTGGTTCCAGGCTCGGTTCTCAAAGCGCGCGTCTCGCATGACCAGAAGACAGGGAACGTACTGGCTAAGATCATCAAGGCGCGTGTTGCTGATATGCATATACACTTCCCTCACCTGCCGCTGGACTGTCGCATTAGCGTCAGCATCGAGTTAGATTGGGACGGGACGGCAGAGGAGATCGAGCGTTGCCAAATCCCGAACAAGGAACGGCCTCCGGACCGTATTAAAGATCGACTTAGCTACAAGCACGGCTTCTATCAGATCGATCTAACCCAGGTCACGCGAGGCCAACCCACGCCAAGCGGCCAGCACCCACAGCCGCATCCCGCGATTCCCAAAGAGCACGAGCTCGAGGTCGAACTAGAGGCCAACCACCTAATCGAACACGGCCGCATGCTTATGCGGAATGAGCCGAATAGATACGAGGATTTGGTTGACGGCCTAGTAAATAACATGCGGCTTCTAGCGCGACGTTGCCCGCCGGGCTCGTAGCGACCAACCCACTACATCATACGTCTGCACAATTTACACAGATATCCGACAAAAACTATTTGCCATTAATTCAGGTACCCCTAGAGGTGACACGATGGATGGGGGTACGGGGTGAGCGTTGCCTTTTTTTTTACAACCTTCTTAGGTTCTTATGATGATACCAGTTCAGGAGTTAGGCAATTAGAGCCGGATAACTCACCCTGGGGCTTGTACTAGATCAGTTTGCGTCTGCGATTACGTTTACGCTGAGGGTAGGAATTAAACACCGGAATCGATAGGCACTAGATACGGTGATACGAAATGCGAGGTGCTTTTTATTTATGACTATCCTCCCCTCATGGACTAAGTGTTGGCTATTGTGTGAATATAACAGATTGCTCCGTGGTCAAGTACTAAGCAGTTGTCAAATGACGCAAACTCCTCCCTCGAGATTACGACAACAGTGAGCGACAGTTCTATTGGAATGTCATCGTATCATCTCAGGAGGTAGACGTTTAATGTCAAAACCGATATCCTGTAAACGATATTCAAGCTTTACATCTCTTGAAAAATTAAGCATTCATGTTTGAGACCCTGGACCGAGATACGTCGTCGATGGCTTTAGAGAACCCGAATGACACGCTTCAAATTTGAGTAGGTATGTTCCGAAGATAGAAATATGGTGTAGACATGAAATTAGAATCAAGTAAGGACCTACGATGCTACGACGAGGCTAAGAAATTCAGTCGGGCTTCGCCCCTATCATCATGATTTTACCTTGGAATAAAATAGGGACTCATTAGAAGCAACATGGGACAAGGCCGAAAACAGGGCGGTTCGGTAGAACAGCATCTATTAATACATCTAAGGTACCTAGCCCTACATGACCTGGCTAAGCTTAAAACTGAGCTAAACATAGAAAAATGTGAACGCGGCAAGAGATGGGACCCGTGGACGCCGTTCCAGGTCGGAGCGGCGAAACGTCTATCCCAAAAAACAAAAGGAAATCCAAAGCGTCAAGATCGAAGCACGATAGTTTCGTACTCCCTCTCTACTCGGCACTTAGTTGAAGCACACATGCTATCGCTCTCCCACACAGACGACTAACTCGGAAAGTTATTTACCTAGGTAGGTATCGAGCCTATGTAGTGCAGTTTAGCGGGAGCCCTTCTGACCGGCCTGGCCCTTGAAAGAAGGCGTGCTCGGGGCGCCGGAGCGCGACGAACCCGGGCGGGGCCACCAGCTGGTGGACGTGGTGATGCTCTGGCTGGTCGAGGGCCTGCCGTCGGAGGAGCGCAGGCTCGAGACGGTGAAGTGCGACCGTGCCGAGCTCGGCGGCGGCAGGCTGCCGGCCCTGCCCGTCCCGAAGATATTTCGGGAGGAGGAGGGGGAGATGGGGCCGAAGGAGCCGGACGGCGCGTTGTGCGGCGGGAAGAAGGTGGCGGCCCGAGGCGCCGTGGTCGAACCGCCGCCGCCGCCGGTGGTGGCCGTGGTAGGGGTGGTGGCGGTAGCGGTAGCGGTGGAGGAGATGCCGGCGGAGCTGGGTCGCATC
This sequence comes from Hypoxylon rubiginosum, assembly GCA_902806565.1. Taxonomy (NCBI): domain Eukaryota; kingdom Fungi; phylum Ascomycota; class Sordariomycetes; order Xylariales; family Hypoxylaceae; genus Hypoxylon; species Hypoxylon rubiginosum. The sequence goes on along the minus strand of CADCXA010000057.1, from coordinate 103,362 downwards.
CTCGGGGTGGTGGTGACCGCGGTGGGAGGCGCGTGCATGTATTTGGACAGCCTGGACGAAGCACCGCCGATGGAGGGCCTATTGTACAACGACGACGACGTCGTGGCGATGCTGCTAGGCCTGCCGCCGGTCTTCTTGGCCTTCTTCCCCGGACGCCCCTTAGGGGTCGGGGGCGCGTCGGGGTCCAGGTTCGCGACGGGGTCCGGCACGGCGCCGGCTTCCGAGTACTCCTCTTCCAGCTCGCTGTCCGCCGTGGTGGTGCCGTCGTCGGACTCGAAGCTCGGGTCGTACTGCTCGTGCCGCTTGCGCTTGTGCCGGCCCTCCTTCGTCTCCGTCGGGACTTCCGGGTCCCATTCCGAGACCGGGGTGATGATGGAGCTCACTTCGGACGACGAGTCGAGCTGCTCCGGCTCCGACTCCGCCTCTTCCTCCTCCTCCTCCTCCTCTGCTACGTCCCATTCGAGGCCTGCTTCTTCCTGAATGTCAAAGTCGGACAACCCCTCTTCGAATTCTTCCTGTTCTTCGGCCGGTATATCCTTGCCCTGGTATGGCGGCCAGGGTAGGCGTATACTCTGGACCGCGTCGATGCTGGCGCCCTTGCCGGTATAGTTCGGGTCATCCTTGATAGATCCGATCGCCGCGTTTACGTCGTAAGGCGATTCCCAGACCTTCTTGACGTTCTTCTGGTGCGTCGGGAACATGGTAAACCGGTATGCCGGATACTTCTTGACGAATTTAAAGTACGCCTTGGGGAAGTCGTAATCTTCGACCTCCGGGGTAGCAATCCAACCGCTTCGGTTGGGCATCGGGGCTCCCTTCGTAGTCCCCAGGCCCCGGCGAATCTTACAGCTCCCGAATTCGTCCATATGCAGCTATTAGGGGGTAATTCATGTTAGCCAAGCTCCTGAAGAGGACAAAGATAGGTTACCCTCCACCGTTTTGATGGGGTTTACTCACTTCAATTTCTTCCACGTCGACACCTGCGCATCTGAAGCACCGAGAGCATCTCCAGTGCGGCTCCGGCATGAACTTATATGGCTCGGAAGCATCTCCGAGCATGCTTTCGTCCCAATCGGGAGAATCCTTTCGGCGACGAGGGACCGGATCCAAGGCTGCCGCCTTCTTCGCCTTCTTCTCCGCCTTTTTCGATTTCCGGTTCTTCTTTCTCGTCTGTCTGTCCCCCCTGCGTTTGCTCCGCGACCCGGATCCGCCGAGGAGTTCGAGGATCTCATCGGCGTCCAGCTCTCCCTCGCTGCTGGGTCCGGCGACGGCTCTAGCGGAGTGGCCGAAAGCAGTGCCGACAGGGTCGCCACCGTCGGGTACCTTGTTACACGCGCGTATGTGCTTATCCTTCGCGGGTACGGTTAGGCTCGCGAGGTTGACGCCGCACTTGGCGCAGTAGTCGTCTGTCAAGCCGCCAACTGGCCTGCAGAGGCGGCTGTGTTGTTTGCGATATGCTTGGCTCATGGATCCGTCGTATTGCATGCCGCATTTTTCACAGTACCCCTGTTTATCGCTGGAGTATGTCGTGGAATAATACATGCCGCAGGGGCAGTGACTACTCTTCGGGACCCTTTGTTCCCCGCAGCAGGGGCACCACGTTGTCTGTACTTCTTCTGTTGTCTGCTTGCATTGCTTCTCGTGATGTTCGATGTCTGCGGGGTTGTTCAGCTTGGACTCGTCGCGGCCGCACCGACTGCAGTATTTGATCTTCACGCCGCTCCTCGCGGGAGCACCGAAAAATTCCTTGAGGTCGTCGTAGTGCTTGAGGAGGAAATGCCGCCTGACGCTATCGCTGTTGAGCAAGGTGGTTTGATCCTTCTCGGGGGTGCATAGGAAGCACTGAAAGACTTTATGGTCTTCCCGCAAATGTCGGGCAAGCCCTTCGCCGTCCGCAAATGTGAAGTACCGCTTGCATTCCATATATGGGCACTCTTTGATCCTGGCGAGGAGGTTTCCCCTCAGCGTGTGGACTTCTTTCTCAAGTCTGGCAACCTCGGTAGGAGTTCGCATCGCGGTCGTAAACGCCGGCACGTTGGGTCCCGTACTGATAATTGTCTCGATCGGCGGGGCATGTAGCGGGATCGCAGGCTTCGCCGGGTTTGCGAAGATACTCGGGTCGGAGTAGAAGAATCTTTCTCGGAGCCTCGCCGCTCTCTCAGCGCCGCCTAGGTCGTTGCCGGAATTTTTAAAGAGCGTATTCATCCTGTCTCCGTACGGCAGGGGCGTCTCTTTCGGTTGGGAGGGGTTCTCGAAGAGGGATGTGAGTTCATCCAAATCTCCCACGTGATACCGTGGACCCCATGTGGTGTCTTCGTTTACCTCTTTATCTCGAGTTAGCAAGGATTCAAGTTCTGGACGACTCTCGCTCGACACCTACCCTGGTCGCTGGTCCAATCTTCTACAGATACCGTAACGTTCTGTTCGGTGATACGCCTCGTAATGAATTTCCATCCTTCCTCGTCCGTGTTAGCCGTGATGACGAACTCGTTCCTGTTCTCCCCCCAGGTCGTCTGGCTGAGGTATAGAACCTGGCCCTCCTGGTACTCCTGGAAGAGGTTATCCTGGACCTGTTTTTTGAACTCGGCCAGTGTAACTTTGTTTATGTCAAGGGCGAACTGGTAATTGGGTTGGTCTCTTGCGTGGATCTGGTAGAAGTCGTACACAGGTCGGACCACGATACTTAGCTTGTTCTGATTCGCGTGTAGTCTTAGACGTCGGAAGTTGTGCACCAAGAGCCGCCAGTCGGCTGGGGGGGTGCCAAGATCGCCGTCTTGGAGGCTGATGCGCTCCCCGGATATTCTCGTGTTCGTGAAATCCTGGCCGGGAACCCACACCTCGATGGATATGTCTGCGCGGCCCCGTAGTAGCGGGTGAGCTTTGAACACGACGTTGGTCAGTTTTGCTATCGATGCACGGTCCTCTTCTGGCTTGCGGATCTTGAGGTCGTCCTTGGTGAAGGCCGATCCTGACGAAAAGTCGGTGCTATACTCATAGAATCCCGGGACCAACACCGGCACGTAATCCGGGGGTATTTCGACCGGGGATAAATTCGTTTGACCTGCAACCCCTCCTTCCGCTGGTGTCACGAGGATTGAATCCCAGACCGCAGGTGGCGGGTCGAGCATCCCGTACGTGATACCGTATCCCTTGAACTCGATATACTGATGGGGCCTGTCTGGGAAAAGGGACTGCATGGCTTTCAAGTACTGGGGGACAAACTGGTTCGATTTGTGTGTTGGTTGGAGGTTCGGAGGGATTCTCATGTATACCGCTTGACGGTTAACCTGGTCGGTCAAGGGGATTAACCCATCGTCGGGCCCGAAGTACGGCGTAACGGCGTCAGGCTTGTCTTCTAAGTCATACTCGACGAAGCAGACGTGTGCATCAAGCCCTTTTTCATCGCGGAACCATCTCGCCAAAACCCTAAGCACTGGGTCTTTTATTTTCTCTACAAAATCAGGGTCACTCGCATCATCATAAGTTTGACCTTCCGCTGGGTTCTTGTCGTGAAAGACTGTGCCGACTGTTTCATCCACAACGTGGTGTTCTCCTTCTGAGACTTTCCAAATCTGGAGACGTATTTTGTAGTTGTGGCCGGATCTGGATCCCAGGAGCCTGTCCGTGGCCTCCACAAAACTATCGTAGCTCCTGGTGGTGGTAATTACTCCTTGGAACCCGGCAATTTTCAGGCCCTCGAGATACGCCTCCTCCTCCTCCGCGTTACCTTCGCCCCCATCCCCGTCGTCCGTTCCCGGAGGGATGGTCTCCGTAGCTACCTGGCTACCGCCGCGGAGTTTGAGCGAAGAGAAAACTTTCGTCGGCGGGTTGCGGAAGAAGTGGGTACTGGTCACTGGATAGAGCCCGTTAGACTATGCTGCCATAACGACATCACCATCGAGCTTCAGAACTACTTACCACGTTTACTAGAATCACCGTACGACCTCTCGGTGTAGTCGTCTAGGAACTCGAGCGGGTCGGCGCGGAACATGACGGCGTTCTGCCCGAAATCCAGATCCAGAAGCTCGGGCGCTTGGGAGCCGCCAGGCCTCATCGGAGCGACCGGTAGCCCGAAGTAGAGGAACGCCATCTTGAGCTGCAGGGTAGATGTGCGGCCCTCGAAGCGTGTTTTCAGAAGCCTGAGGAAACGAAGGGTGTTGTCGTTTTGCAACTGGGTCAACTCTAGGGGGCCGGTTATCGGTTCAAATAGCCGTATCTCGTGCGGCTCAAAAGTATTCTGGAGAATCTCCTCAATGGTAAATCTGGTCTGACGAAGTAGCCTGAGGAAGTATTCTTCCATACGCAGGAAGTCGGGGTGGTTTTTATCGATCAGAGGGTTTGCTCGAAGTGCGAAAGGCTTCTTCTCTATAAAACCGAATTCGGTAGCAGGTACTGTTTTCTGGAAGAAGTCCTTCGGGGCCTCCATCGGTCTACCAATCGTAGATGTTTCTTAATTTATTCTTTTCTTCTGTGATAAAAGGTTGGCTGAGCGACTCCTCATCTGCGAGACGAAGGGGTGCTATCATGCTCCGTGGAAAACGGAAAAGGGGGGAAGAGTCGTTGGCCGTGCGAGCACTTTTGCGACGGGTAGATTGTTATGACAGCATTAGGTGAAAAACACACAATATTTCTACCGAATCTTACCTTGCGATGCGATAGAAAGAAAAAAGGAAAACAAGAGAGGCGAGGAGAAGGAAATGGTTGAATTGTTGTCAACTCGGGACAAAGAGGACGGCATTGTGTCCATGAGAAGCAAGATATAACCCGATTCAGTCGCCTAAAGGGCCTGAATGGCATTCCATTTCTTCGATGCGGCAATGAAGAGCTATGCGACGTAGCCGAACGCATCCTATTCTGTCTCTGCGCTCGATTTCCACCGGGATGCGAAGACAAAAAGGACAAGGAGCCGGCTTTAGCCATATTCGGCTGCCACAGATGTGAAGGTCTTTCAGATCTAGGACTAAGGTAAGCTAGCTAAAGCCCACGACAGTTTCCGTTTCCGGTTGTCTCAGTTTCCAGATGCTGCCTAACTTCTTGATAGAATAGAAGAAAGGTGTAGTCTCCTGCGAGCGCCTATTCCTAAGGCTAGCTTGGACTGGCTTGTATCGCTGTCGATGGAGGAAGCTCATAAATTTCTCTCATTCGTCTTGATTGTTGCGCACCTCCTATAAGTTACGGCACATGGTCGTAAGACATATACGCCTAGCATTGTACCTCTTATAGAAACCTAGGATTAGATATATAAGGAGTAAGCTAAAAAGGGAGCCATTCGGTCAGACAGATCACCGCCATCTCGATAGTAGTTCGCCTTCATCCCAGCCCTACAACTCGACTCGTGCGAATAGCTACCTTAGTATGTAGGTAATATTTATGATACCCTGTAGACGGCTTGTTAGTTGAATACAATTGTTAAGAGAGGGGAGAGGGGGGCTCATGTTTCAGACTGAGCATTCTGTTGCTGGAATGAATGCTCGGTATCTAGGTAGTCCCGGCTGCATTCCAGGGATGCCACGCTCTCTATTGTGCGCAAAGCTTTGTTTCCGGCTTACTCTTAATTGTTTTCGGGTTTCCTACCCTTCATAAACCATCACGTCGTTTCGAACGGCGGCAAGTCAACTTATCTGATATATTGTTAAGGGGGTGGGGGAAGGTTGAGACGAAGAGAGGTTCCGAAACTGTAGCCCAATCTTACAGCTTGAAGATATTGTGTACCTCAGGCTAGGAGGTAAGTATCTGAGATAACGAGTCTTAATACGGGGCATGTGGGAAGCACGTGCTTCGCAGACGTAATATTTTCTTAACGACTACCTGATTAACATCGTGAGTGGTAGAGGGAAAACACTAACCGTAGATTCATTCGCAGTAGCCTCCCCCACTTGATCCGAGATCGCTTGCTATGCTTGTACCATGCATGCGTAGACGGATCTTGCAGCCAATCTGATGTAGACTCCCGTGTTCATCAGCCGAGGTTGGGTGGTAGTATGAAAACATAGGATGTCTACGTGAGCGGGCAGCGGGGGAATGGTCTAGGTAGGTATTTACGTCGTGCAGAGTCGTCGGGCGGACCTTGTATATACATTGATTACTCTGTCACAACAAATACAAGGACGGTATCGACAAACAGCTGCAAGTTTTCGGCTCATAACGTGCAGCAGGGAATACAAAATGGTATCTACCGGACAGCAGAGTCTGCTGGACGTGCTGCGGTCGTATAGCGCGGTAGACTGCGATACTCTCAGCGTCGAAGGTGAGCAAGCGCGTTTCTTGTCAAGGACTACTTCCCACGAGAGGGGGCTATAGAAGCTGATCAGCGCAGTGCCGAAGCAGCTGGGTCCGTTCGCGGACTGCACGTCGAACCAGGTGAGCTTTATATGAACCAATACTACGCGCCGCAAAGAGCTAAAGATTCGGGAGGCTATTGCCTATCACGAGCTGATCCGACCCGATGCCGACGGAAACCTGATACACGCTCAGTTGATTCAAGATGCCGTTGATTTTGCTTCGTCCAAGAACTCGACATATCCAGATGTAGCCGCAGCCGAGCTAGCGGTGGATGTTATGATGGTTAAGCTGGCCCTCAAAATAGTGCCCTACCTCAAGGGGTACTCTCATATCCAGACCAACCCGAAGTACGCCTATGACAAGCAGAAGACGATCGAGAATGGCAGGCGTAAGAGCACACTCGATATGGCGATCAAGGCAATAAATCGCTAATGACGGTCACCCTCTAGGCATCGTGGCGATATTCAAAGATTTGGATCCAGCGTACGATACTCGGAGGGTCTGCATCAAGGTGCCGTCCACTTGGGAGGGCATGCAAGCATGTCGCGAGTTGGAAGCGCTAGGCATTGCCACGCTGGCAACGACCATGTTCTGTATGGAACAGGCCACATTGGCTGCTCACGTATCATGCACGTATATTGCACCGTACATCAACGAGTTACGCGTGCACTTTGACGAAAAGTATGCCAGAATCTCGTGTATTTAGGTGCTGGAACCCTGGAGAGACCGCGGGCGCTGACCTGTACGTACGTCTAGTTACGTCGACGAGCACAAGGCATTCGACTTCTGCGGTGCTGCCCAGCGGTACTACGAGAAGATCGGAAGCAAGACGCAGGTCTTGCCAGCCAGCTTGACGTCCATCCAGGAGGTGATGAAGTTGGCCGGTGTTCATCACATTACCATCGCACCGCACCTATTGACCAAGTTAGCGGATACGCCAGCTAACCCGTGGGAGGGAGAGACCGGGAGCGTATTTAAAGATGGTAAAGAGGAAGAGCCGAGTGATTATAGCAGAATACTAGAGGACGAGAGCGCCTGGCGGTTAGCTTTCACTCGGAGCCACGAAGGCAAGGCCGAAGTCAAGATTATTCAGGCCATCAACATATTCTGCGATAAACAGGATGGTCTAGAAGATCTAGCTCGTCAACGAGAGCACTGAGATCCGCTTCATGGTAGCACCACGTCGTCGCACTACCCCATATATCTTAGGAGGTACGTAGGTAGCGGTTTTACGTCCGATAGACGGGTCCCTATTGAGAACAGCAGTTCTAATCAATTTGAATATGAGTGACAATGCTGCAAGTAACCCTGTCTTGACGTCGGTACTCTGTTACTCACCTGTCGTCATGTGTACGTGTGCTTTCATTGTCATCCATCCTGCTCAATTGGTTGGAATTTACAGACTCAATCATAGAAGACACTATGGCAGTCGCCATATTCGAGAGCTGTGCTGCTGACATCCAGCTAGAAATAAACATCTACCGAAGACAGACGATGATCAAGTGAAAAAAAGAAACCCTTGTCGCGATGTCGCGGAAGTCTTCCGATGCCCCATAGATAGGCTTAGGCTAGAGGGTACTTATACGGTACATACCAAGTACCTGATTAGAGGTATAGATTAGCCCTCGATCCTTTACGAAGCTACGGCTCTCAAGCCGTGTATACTAATATCCAACTCCTACCTATGTACATTCATAGTACACTTACTTGGCTTTAAGGATACAATGTCTCTCCAAAGACTTGCATAATTTTATGCTCGAATATCTAGGTGAATGACCGTGCAGGATTCTTATCATCTCTTCTATCGGCTCTGTGATATAAGACATGCCTGGAGATGGCCGACAGTACGAAGTATGTACGAGTCCCAGGTTAAATCGAGTAGATAACTCAGCTTGCCCAGGCTGATATTAGCAGAGGCTGATAACATACTCGCTTCTTATTGGATTCTACGCCGATGCGCCGGGAAGGTGACTTGACCAACTTCGGTCAGCATTGTATCTCGGACCCCTGCAGGAGTGCAGCTCTCTTATCGGTTGAGCTCTCGTTTGCTCTCGTACGGTATCGTGATGACAAGTTTGGGGGGGTTTATCTAGAGGGAGCACCAGTACCGAAGATTGAGCTTTACAACATCTTTCTACACTTCCCTCTGCGCGTCGAGGCTTCGTCGGATGGTAAACCTGCAACCGAAAATACGCCATCGTGAACCCAAGTATCCGCTACCATGAGAAAGCCGTCGACGGCCGAGCTGAGGCGGAGGCTCACCTCCCTCCACGCCTGGGAGCTTCCGAAGCAGAACGGAGCGCTCGCTCCTCCGCACGTATGGACGAATCGAGATATGGGTATAGTTACACTCTCCTGTCGCGATGAAGCCTTCCCAATAATTAACAAGATGGATGACCAGACCCGACACCGATTGAAGATCAAACCTGGGGTGCGTGGCTGATCCTGGCTTACTGGGCGTAAGTAAATTCTTGGGGATTTGCCCATCACGATCTGACACCGGGCTTTTCTCGCCTCTTCTTTCTAGAACCGACACGATCAACTTAGCCACGTGGCAGACAGCATCTGCTATCCTCTCCGTGGGCCTGAGTTGGCGAGAGGCAATCCCCATCATGATAGTCGGCAACTTCTGTGTCGCTGTGCCTCTGGTGCTCAACGGCGCCATCGGTTCCAAGCTCCACGTGCCCTTTTCCGTCATCGCGAGCAGCAGCTTCGGTTACTACCTGAGATATTTCTGCATCGTCAGCCGAGCCATCCTGGCCATGTTTTGGCTAGGCATACAGGTAAATAGCGACAGCGCCCAATGCTTAACTTTGAGGGTGTCCGGCCAGTTGACGTGAGCATCATCTAGAGCGCGAACGGTGCCCAATGCGTTACGATTATGCTCCGCGCCTGGGCCCCGTCCTACAACGACATCCCGAACGCGCTACCGGCGTCGGCCGGCATCACGACCCAAGGGATGATTTCGTACTTCCTGTTCTGGATCATCCAGCTGCCGCTCCTTCTAATCCACCCCACGAAGCTGCGCCCGCTCTTCTGGATCAAGCTCAGCGCCGCCCCCGTCGCCGCCATCGCGACGATGGGGTGGTGCATCCACAAGGCGGGAGGGCACGGCGATATATTCGCGCTGCGGGCGACGGCTACGGGTTCGCAGTACGCCTGGCTGTGGCTGTCGTGCATGTCGAGCGTGACGGGCAACTGGAGTACGTTGGCGGTGAACATACCCGACTTCACGCGCTATGCCAAGTCTCCCAATGGCCAGTACATTCAGCTTCCTGCGATGCCTATTATTTTCACCGCCTGCGGCGTCCTCGGTATCGTCACGACGTCTGCGAGTAAGGTCTTCAGCGGAGAGTACCTGTGGAATCCCCTGGACATCGTCGCTATGTGGCTCGACTACGGCTCCGGCGGGAGATGCGCTGCTTTCTTTGCCGCCCTCGCTTGGTACGTTGCGCAGGTATGTATAGGCCCGTCCGTAACGGCGAAAAGCTCGTTGTGGTTCTCCCTATTGATATCTTTACGTGTTAGGTGGGCACGAATATTACGGCGAATTCCATCTCCGCGGCTAACGACCTGACCGTACTTTTCCCTCGCTGGATAAACATTAAGCGAGGCTGCATGATCGCTGCGGTGATCGCGGGCTGGGTACTGGTGCCGTGGAAGATTCTGAGTTCTGCGCAGACCTTCCTCGCCTTTATGGGTGGTTATGCCGTTTTCTTGGGGCCGATGGCCGGCATCATGGTATCCGACTACTGGTTCGTCAAGAAGGGTCACATTGACATCCCCAGTCTGTACGACCCAGACGGCCGCTATCGCTACCTCGGTGGCTGTAACTGGCGCGCGGCCGTCGCCTTCCTCGTGCCTGTCGTGCCTCTTCTCCCAGGCTTGGGTCTAAGCATTAGCGGCCCTGGTGCAGTTCGTATCAATGACGGCGTCAGGAATCTTTATACCTTTAATTGGCTGTTCGGGTTCGTGACCTCGATCGTCCTCTACACGGCGCTAAGTTTCGCTGTCCCCGCGAAGGAAACGTTGCTAAAGGATACGATCTGGGACTTGGACGACTTGGCTATCGAGGCTCATATGCGAGAGAACGACGCGGGAGCTGAGAAGGCTTCTGGTTCGAGCCCACTTGAGAAGATGGAGTCGTCTGATGCGAAGCCCCTATAGACGATGTCGGAGGTGGATACGGCATATTAGATTCTTCAACATTGGCATATTGGTGTCGATAACTCTTGTCTGCATTGTTAAGTTCGATGTTAGTATCATCCCATTCAGCGCTCTTACCCAGCATTAGGTACCTGAAGATACTCTCATGTACCGCTCGGCCATCTTAAGATGACGTGATGGCTCACCGAAAGGCTTACGCCTACCTGGGTACTTATCTCCTATTATCTCCTAAGTCCTGCTGATCAAATTTTCGAATTGTTTGCGAGTCAAGTGTCATGTGTGTACCGTGTCAGGTGATTGTGATTGTCTACACCGCAAATAGTAGTGGCTGTCAGCGACGCGAGGGATGGCTTTGATATCCCTTGAGTCTATGTCACGCCTGTAGAGCGTCTTCTGTGACTAATTACCCCTAACAGTCCTTAGAGAGACGTACATACGCGTCGTGTACCTAGGTATATACCCAGAACACCATAGCTGCTCCAATTATGCGAGCCTTAGCTTACATGGTTTATTCCGCCGACCCCCGGACTCTTTAGTCTCGTTGAATCTTGAATCTATCCGTGGTTAGTAGGATGTCGGATTCGCGCCGGGTTTAACGGCATTGAGACCGGCGACCACCCTCAGCCTGTCAGAATTCCAAATCGGTTATTGACGTGCTTGACGTAGTGCCGTCATCTTTGTCCCAATGCAACGCTACAGCTCTAGCTTCGCGTTTGCCCCTCGGCGCGAGCTCTGGTCTTGCATAGATTACTGCATAGATTACTGTAGCATTGTCATGTTTCTTTATTATATCTCTTTGAGCCCTTCGATTCTGTCCATCCAAAGATGCTGTGCTCAACCATATTTTTGAGCTCTGGAGCTTAAGTAGGTATATAAAAAGCGAACATGGCTCAGCTCGGACGTATCCTCTCACGAGCCACGGCGAAGCCGTATACGACTGGGAATCTGGAGTTCGAAGAGCATCCATTCCTCAATGAAAATGGATATGTCGACTTCAAAGAGGGAGACATCGAGAACCCGCATAATTGGTCAAACGCTAGACGCTGGTACATAACGATATGCTCCGTCTTGCTCCTTGTAAACGCTACCTTCGCATCGTCGTCTGTGTCTGGTTGTTTGCTGGTAAGTACCTTAATTATATCGTCGCGTTTATTGCGTCTTGTCGAGTGCGCTAACATAGGGCGATCCAGAGCGTCTCCGAAGAATTTGGCATTTCCGAGGAAGCAGCCGGGCTCACAATCACCCTTTTTCTTCTAGGTTATTGCGCCGGCCCTCTCGTTTTTGCGCCGCTGTCCGAGGTACGAAGAACCCTACCAGAGCGGCTCCGGATTTTCGATCACAGTGGCTGATTTGTCTTAAATAGTACTACGGGCGAAGATGGATTTTCTACATCACCTTTCTGCTGTACCTTGCATTCAACTTCCTCTGTGCCTTCGCGCCGAATTTTGGGAGCCTTCTCGTCGGCCGGTTCCTCACGGGCACATTCGTGAGCGCACCGCTTAGCAATGGCCCCGGAGTACTTGCCGACCTCTGGGGTCCCGTCGAGCGTGGAAATGCGATGGCCATCTTCTCCTGCATGGTCTGGGTAGGACCGTCCCTTGGTCCGATCGTCGGGGGCTTCCTTCAGCTCACCAAGGACTGGAGGTGGAGCTTCTACGTCCTGCTATGGTTAGGCGCCGTTACAGCACTGTTCATGTTTACTATTCCTGAGACTTTTGGTCCCAAGATATTGGTAAATCGTGCTCGCCGCATTCGGCAGGCCAAGATCCCAGGCTATGAAAATGTTAAAGCCTCTGTAGAGGAGGGAGACCGCTCCCTCGTCCAGATATACAAGGTGGCTCTTACGAGACCGTGGATCATCCTCTTCGACACCATCTCTTTCCTATGCGCCGTCTACATGTCCGTCGTGTACACGCTTCTCTACATGTTATTCACCATCTACCCGATCGTGTTTCAGCAGAGACGTGGGTGGAATGCCGGCGTCGGCGAACTTCCCCTGATTGGGACATCGATTGGCGCCTGCATCGGTGCTGTCATCGTCATTTTCGACTCGAGATACAAGGCAAAGAAGATCAAAGCAGGGGTGGAGATTAAACCCGAAGACAGATTGACCTTGGCTATTATCGGAGGAATCATATTTCCCATTACCATGTTCTGGTTCGCTTGGACCGCCGAATATAAGTAAGCCAGGCTATCCCCCCTAACATAGACCTAGCTGACAGATTCTAGCTGGATCCACTGGTCGGTCCCGACGATCGCGGGAGTCTTCTTAGCTACTTCGCTTATGCTAATCTTTGTCGGGTATCTGAACTATCTAGTCGATTCGTATTTAATGTATGCGGCGTCTGCAATAGCAGTAAACACCGTCTGCCGCTCGGCTTGCGGTGCTGCGGCGCCGTTATTCACCAATTACATGTTCGAAGCGCTCGGGGTCGGGGGCGGTGGCTCGCTGATAGGAGGTGTCGCAACAGTACTTGCCGTGATTCCGTTCGCGTTTTATAAGTACGGCGAACAGATTCGCAAACGTTCGAGGTTTGCGCCCACCAACCTTAAGAAACCAGATGATGAAGAAGCCCAACGACGAGAAAAGGCTGCGGAACCTCGCACCGACCTCCCGCAACCGCTATCGTCATCGTCGAGCACTGTGATAGATGACGGAGGTAAGGAGCTGCGCGGTGAGAAGCGACAAGAAAGTCGAGATGATGGTATTCTGAACGAGTTAAGAGAGCCGACGGTTGAGAATATAGAATTTGGAAAGGAGCAAAAATAGTTGTACATAACTATCGCATAGAAAGGAGCATTTGCATGCATGTACTGGGATCTTACCAAATCATTGTCAGATAAGATAAAAGGTCCTTAGGTATTTATCGATAAACAAAAAAAAGGCAATCAAGTATTTGCGTGTTCAGCCCGCGCAAATAAACTTGGAGAGTTTCACAACAAATGATAGAATTTATCATATGCCTCGTATTTTACACAGCTTGGTTTACATAGCCCAATTTTGTTCTACCAGCTGTGACAAACTACATATGTACCATCAAGCGCCATTCGCATTCACACCAACCGGCAGCCCCTTATGAGTACCTGTGGAGGGCGCCCCGTTATTCTCCGTCACACTCTTCCCCTTGGTCACGTCTACGCCGTTGGCGTATCTCAATTTAGCGTCGTTTGTCATTCCGTTATGAGTGCCGTTGAACCTCAACTTCGAGATCCCGTCGTACCCCTTGATACCTGTAGCTTTCTCGAGGCGAGTGGCGATCTCCTCGTCGACCTCTCGGAAGATAGCAATCTGCCGCTTGATGAACTCCGGCTCCCTGCAGACCTCCATCTTCCCGGTTACGTTGCCGATAAACCTCGCGCGAGCAGGCTCGTCCCACACCTTCCGCCACAGCGCTCTCGGTGCATTGAAATCCTCCGGTCGGATCTCGGATAGGAACGTGATGGCTTCTCCGGTAAAGTGACCGTGAGTCTTGTCGAGATCGACGGAGCGGGGCCGGAACCGGATAGGATCGATAGAACTCAAGTAGTTGGGTCGTGCTCCCTGATTGTAAAATGCCATGGAACCGTCGCGCTGGAAGTTGCCAAACTTGAAGCCCGTCCGAGCCGCGTTGACGGGAAGCTGCTGATAATTAACTCCAATTCGGTGACGGTGGGTGTCGGGATACGAAAAGAGGCGCGACTGGAGGACCGGGTCAGCGGACGGCTCGATGCCGGGAGGCATGTGAGCAGGGTTGAAAGCAGCCTGCTCTATCTCTGCGAAGTAGTTTATGGCGTTCTCGTTCAACGTGAATTCGCCAATCTTCTTTCGCGGAAACTGACCCTGCGGCCAAACATGGGTCAGGTCGAACACGTTGATCTTCTGTTTCTCCCACACCTGTTCGGCCTGCTTCGGCGTCATGGTCTGAATCTCGACGCTCCACTTCGGATACTCCCCACGCTGGATTGCCTCGTACAGGTCCTTCTGCGAGTGGTCGGCAGATTTGCTGGCTGAGTCTTCTTGAGTGATGAACTTGGTGCCCTGTTGAGACCTGAGGTGAATCTGGGTGTAAACCCAATCACCTTGTTTATTAACCAACTTCAGAGCGTGCCCCGAGTATCCATGCATGAAACGGAATCCATCTGGGATGCCTCGATCTCCCATGAGGATCATGACTTGGTGGATGCTCTCAGGGTTATTGCAGAGGTAATCCCAGAACATCGTAGAGTCATCGGCATGTGTAAGATGGGTAGACGGATCCCGCTTCTGCGTGTGGATGAAGTGAGGGAACTTAGCCGGGTCTCTCAAGAAGAAGACGGGCGTGTTATTGGCGACAAGGTCCCAGTTGCCATCGTCCGTCCGGAATTTAACGGAGAATCCCCGGGGATCGCGGGCGCAGTCGTGCGAGCCGGATTCGCCGCCGACGGTGGAGAATCTCGCAGTAACTGAGCATTTCTTCCCTTTGGTCGAAAAGATATCGGCAGAGCACAGCTCCGGAATTGGGTCTGTGCACTCGAAGAAGCCACTACACGAACGCGTTAATTCCGAAATTAGAATACGATAAGGGTAGAGCCATCAACTAATGGAGACGTACTGAGCACCGCTCCCTTTGGCGTGAACCACGCGTTCGGGGATACGTTCACGGTCGAAATGGGATAGGAGGTCGATCAGATGGAAATCCTGGAGGAGCAGCGGTCCATTTTCTCCTACGCGCTGAGTCTCGTAAGGATGAGGCATAGGGACGCCATTGCTACGTTGGTTAGCTGATGATCACAATGACTAGCAATCATTCTGACGTCGAATGACAGTAGTATTCGTTATGAATGTGGCTATACTGACCTCGTAGCGTAGAGTACGTCCTTGGAAGCCATCTGACGGTCTTCCTCATAAGACCTGAACTGGTCGGCCACATGGCTACTGAACGAGGTGTCTGCAGACGGTGCCATTTTCAAAGTGTCAAGCCTGTTCAGTGGATATATCAAATGCTTTTCTGGACTTGTTCTATATACCCAGCAGAGGAAGATTGCCTTGTAGGTATAAGGTGTCTTATGTTTGCCTCAAATTTGATTGCATGACCTGAACCCTTTAAAATACCTACCTGAATAGATATCTCACCTGCCTCTATGTAGGTTTGGAGCTTGATCGGTCATGAGTTCATCTAGTTCCCGTGACTGTACCCAGTAGCAGAGCTCACCCGGCTGGTACGGCTGCTTTGTCTCCCTTACATTCGAGCAGCACTGTAGATCTAGAACCTCGTATTGACCAGAGGTTAGTGTGAGGCCCTAGGCTTCACGCTGAGCGAGGCAGGAATTCCATGACGACATGGAGATGGGACCTTCGCCGTCGTGACACATACACACAAGTCAGTTCGGTCTTCATGGGGGAATCTAATGGAAATAAAGCGTTGGTGATTGGCCAAGCATCCACCAGGTTTCTTTCATGCGAGAGTCGATGACGATTCTATTACGAACCAGCTAAACTTTCCTCATTATGGTGTCCGTGAAGCCGACGCCAGGATTGACTCGAGGCTATATGGTGAGTAAAGCCTCTGCTTCGGCTCCGTCTTCGGTTTCGTTCGGGATTTCTGTTTAATTTCCTGATTATTGATATCAGTCAAGTCTCGGGTTTGTCGAGCGTTCCATGGTCTGGGAAGGAGAACATCAACGTAGAGATGGAGGCTACGCCAACAAACGGGAATCGCTTTCGCGGGGAAACCTGTCCACGTTCATACAGCTAATCAAATTAAAATCAAAATGGCTGAACTTATGAGTTTGTTCGTAGATAACTTCGATCCCTAAAGTCTTCTTGGGGCAACATCTTTGGCGCATGTCTAAAAGCTCTTTATTGCATAAGACTGGTTATATATGCTTTTATGCTAGCACATTGAATGCCATGTAGCTACCCTACATCGATATTGCAATATATATGTACGTACGGAATACCTGTAGTGATACATCCATATAAGCGATCCACGCGAGAGCCGATTACCACGTTACGACCTGAGACAGCCATCCAGACTATCCCACAAAGCTTAGTTCGGCCTAGGCTTTCATGCTTTCACGTTAATCTACCGACACGCGTGAGCCGCACATGTTTCGGTCTTGGAATCTATTACCAAGCTATCTGCAGCGTCTTCTAATGTGCTCATCGATGCTACTACACGACGTTACTGCGTTTAGAAGGCTTCGAGAACGACTGTGGTCCCCGTTTGCGTACGATTCTAGCGGGACGAAATCCCGAATGTCCTAATCTTAGTCCCGCGATATCCCGGAGATCAAGCTGTGCCAGAACGTGGACATGTTTGATTAGATTGCCGATCGTTTCCACGAAGCCGGTCTTCGCGCCGTGTTCTGGTGAATATCACCTCCGCACGTGGTATAGCTCACTGACTTGTTGAGCTCCGCACGTATGGCGAGTTATCGGATGTTTTTCTACGCCCATGGGAATTTGCAATCTTGTGCGGCCTCGCTAGTGTTGGTGATAGCTGCCGTCCAACTGCCGCTGGATGCATTGCAACCCTACGTCCCGCAATGCCTATCAGTGATAGAGAATTGTCAACGGCGACGAATTTAGGAATTCAGTTGGCATGGTCTCTTCACCACCTACGATGTGAAGTATCTAAGATATACCTACCTACTGTGCGTAGATACGTAAGGAAGTGAGGATTATCACGATTATCTCGTTCGAAAAGGGACTCGAAGCTCGAAGCTTCTCAATCTCCGGTCCCCACAAAATCGTCTCCGGGCTGGCAAAAACATATCTGTCTCGAGGTCGGAGAATATATGTCATGGCATTGACACGCTTGGCCGAGGCTTAGCTGCTCAGTAAGGTCGTTTCACGCAGGCTTAATTATGCTTACTGTGTACTGAGTTGCATCGCGCGGAGAGGGGCGAGGGAGGTATGGGGAAGCATGGGAAGTGGAATGCAGAAAGCCGTGGACATTCTACTGAGTCATTGAGACTATTTCTAACTGCCAAATGAGGTATCAGTGTCACCCGACTTGTGTTGAATGCGCCGTGCACATCCATTATCTAAAATAATCTCAGCCTTTCGAGGTTGTATAAGAAATGGGGTCCCACCGCCTCGACTCCTGAGGAGCGTCGTAACCTCCTTAAGGATACTTGCAGAGCTAGCTAGCGGCTCATTCTCGCCGCACGAATTCGGGAGAAAATCACGTTAGCTATTTTCGATCTCCAAACATGGCCGTTGGCAACGAGCCCGCGGAGCCCCTTGCGAAGGGTATCATCGCGACGGCAAAGCAGTCATGGGGGGATCTCTTCCGGTGGAAACAGAGGGTCGTCGTCACGAACGAGCTCGGCGAGTCCCATACGGTGTGGCAGTCTCCCGAGAGGCTCAAGAATCCTATCTCGCTCTTCATGCAGTTGAGCGGCAGGGACTGGACCTACTTTCTCGTAGGGCTCTTTGCTTGGACCGCCGACGCATTCGACTTCCACGCGCTTGCGATCCAGACCGTCAAGCTTTCCAGATACTATGATCGCACCAAGACCGACATTTCTACTGCCATTACGCTGACGTTGCTTCTGCGGTCCGTCGGCGCCGCCACGTTCGGTCTGCTCGGGGACCGATTTGGTCGGAAATGGCCCATGGTTGCCAATTTGATCCTCTTGGGTAAGTCGTCAACGATGTCAACTGAATTTACCGGAACTCATGCTTCGGCGGGAAGGTCTTTTGCAAATTGCCACGATCTACAGCGCCACGTTTGAACAGTTTCTAGCTGTCCGATCCTTGTTTGGTCTGTTCATGGGCGGCGTCTACGGAAATGCTGTCGCCATGGCCCTTGAAAACTGCCCGTAAGTCTCCAACGACCTATCACGCATCTGTGGGGCGCTAACATATCACCAATAGGACCGAAGCACGAGGATTGATGAGCGGTATTCTACAGCAAGGATACGCTCTGGGGTATGTTCTCGCCGCATGCGCCAACCTCGGCGTCGGCGGTGAGACGGAGACCTGGAAGACCGTCTTCTGGATTGCGGCCGGCCTTTCGATCGCTGCCGGCCTCCTCCGTAGCTTCTTCCCCGAGTCGAAGCAATTCCGAGAGGCCAAGGCGGCTGGTCATCACATATCAGCAGGCGACTTCTGGACGGAGACGAAGTTAATGCTAGCCAAGGAGTGGCGGATGTGTGTCTACTGCGTCATTCTGATGACCTGGTTCAACTACTACGCCCACACGAGCCAAGACAGCTACACCACCTTCATGCTAGAGTCGAAGGAGCTTCCGAATGACGCCGCCACTCGCGCCAGCATCCTGATGAATACGGGGGCCTGCTTTGGTGGCACCGTCATCGGCTACCTGTCGCAATTCATCGGCCGCCGTCGCGCTATCGTGGGAGCCGCGCTGATTAGCTGCTTTCTCGTTCCGGCCTGGATCCTGCCGGCAACGGAATCAGGCCTGTCTGCTTCCGGATTTATGATACAGTTTTTTGTTCAGGGCGCCTGGGGCGTCGTCCCAATTCACCTTAATGAACTGTCACCCCCTGCCTACAGATCTACCTTCCCAGGTCTCGCATACCAGCTCGGCAATATGGTCTCTTCGCCGGCGGCCCAGATCGTCAACGCTATCGCGGAGAGCCACTTTGTCACTAGTAGCAGCGGGAAGCTGGTGGATGGGTACGGCCCGACTATGGGAATCGCTCTCGCAATTGTGGCTGTCGGTATCGCAGTTACGGCCTCGCTGGGCCCCGAGAAGCGTGGACGGTCGTTCGAGCACGCCGGGCCTGCTGGCGCCAACATTCATCAGGACGTCGAGAAGGCCGTTGACATGGCCTCTATTGCTGACTCCAAAGTTCACGTCGCCACAGAACTGGAAAGTAGGTAGAGGGAGAGAGGTTTAAACGGAAGGATGGCTTGTCTACGTCGATTGGGCACCTAGGAAGAGGAAGTGTCAGCTGTTTATGCCATGGTCGTAGGAGAGGATGATACCGCCCTCCCAGAACTTTCAATTATGGGCCTATTTTTCAGCTAATAAGCAATAGACATACCTCTACTACACCATGGCACACGTGGTTGCCACTTCGTTCGGCCATTCCTTACCAGAAGCCACCAGGTTGAGATATCTGGTAACCCAAGCAGTCAGGGGATTATACCTTAGATATCCAAGTACAAGAATATATACCCAATACATCCTAATCTAGTGCGTCGAGTGATTCTGTCTTCTACCATAAAGTCTAGAGTATGGATGTCTGAAGCAGACAAATAGAGTCTCGCTTCTAAGCCTGGGAAGTACAGACGAGGCCTTATGGGTGGGTGCTATCAAAGTCGCCGCTCTATGTGCATACATTTACCTAGGCAATTAGGGTTGTAGCTATTGTCACTCCTCTATGGTGTCCTACGTTTAGTTGAATATCGTACCCAGGTAGGTAGGTAGTCTAGCTGTCCCCCTGAAGCTGTTGCTGCGCTACCATATGAGCCGCCATTCATCCACTGCACACTGCTTCCAATTTTCGGTACTGTACCCGACCCGCAGGCCTATTTGTTACCTACCTAGGTACGTTCTCTGTGCGTGAATCGTTGCGTTGCCCGGCAATCGCCACCCGCGTCGTCGTCGCTTAAGTACCAGGTGGGGTCCCTTTACAGCCTGTCAAATTTTCGCGTTTTCTCTCCTGCAAATAAAATCACTACTGATCCTTACCCTTGATTGCAGACAAGTGCACTTCTCATCAACGCGTCTTCTGTTGATACTGAAGAACAGCCGAACCTTCGAGAGCGTCTGAGTCTTTGTCTCCTGTAAGTGATCTTTCTGCTTGCTTCATGCAAACACCATCCTTCCCGACCCCTTTCACACAACTTCTTCGTCCCATTTCGCATCTTGTGCTAGGTGCCTATTTCTAATTCTTGAGCCCCCATTGTCATGGTATTCGGGTACCCATCAAACCACTAATACAACCATCTACCTGTAGCTGCACCTGCGGTTAGCCCTTTCACAGCAGCGTGATTACCAAATTTACAAGGCGTAAGCATGCTTGACAACCCTGTTTACTGAAGCCCTGACAAGAAGATGAACTGACAGCAGCAGGGAAGATCCCATTGCATTTCAACATCTCATCATGGATTACCGAAAGGGAAACGCTAACGGCGGTACTCGTGCTACCTACACTGGTGAGTATTTCCAGCCCACACGATAACATTCTTCAATATGCTGATGAAAATTGTAGACGACCTTGCCACCTCGATTGCTAGTATGTTCTTCCTGCTAGCATAACAAGATGATATTCTCATTAACCTTTTATTTAGACACGCTTCCTGGTGGCGGTTACAGGTCTGACTGGTACTACATCACGGACAAGGACATCGAGGACAAGGCGAAGACCACCGTCGAAGCTTGCAACCAGAACATCATGTCGCTTGTGCGTCTGTGGCTGGATGCTGACTTCGAAATCGATCCCGATCACGTGGAACAGCCCAGACAGAAATACTTCAAGCAGGTCTGCAAGCTCGCAGGCCGTAAGTAGAAGCTTGGGCATATATACATGACTTGAGACTATGCGCTAACATTAAGAATTTGCAGATGCGATGTCGGCCGGCCCTGATATGAACCAAGCACCCGAACCGAACCATATCAGTACCCAGAGTGCTCTTGATGTTCTTGGTAGCAACAAGTCTGATGCCGACGACAGTGACGGAACCACCGCCCCGGTCGGTGTCCAGGCTGGCGACAACAGAGCTTCAAAGCTCAACCCGATGGCCAAGGTCTTCACGCCGACCGCGACTTCCACGAAGGCGGCTTCCTCTACCTCTTCGGTCAATGTCACCACCGTCCGCGCCCTGAGCTTCGAGGAACGCTGCCAGAACCTTGGCCTTCGCGTCTTGCCGGCCCCGAACAAGAAGTCTGTCGCTATCCCAGCTGCCACGAGCTTTGAGGAACGCTGCGAGAAGATCGGCCTCCGAATCGCGCCACGCAAGAATTAGGGCTGGAAGAAGGGAAGGAGGTGTTTGGATCACTATACGGGGAACTGCGGAAAGTTGATACAGAGAAGCAATATTTGTTGCATTGCATAGGCCAATGTTTATCATAGGCTCTGGCATATCCTCTAGGCTAGTCGCAAGAGGGAATTTCCGTGGCGGGTATGGATGTGATGGATGTTCATCTGGGCTTATACCTCGATACATCGTACAGCCTTTACCCGGGGAGTTATAGCAGCTGAATGCAAACCCGTTGATCCTGATTTATATTCCCTTCCTCTGTAGAACAATTGTGTTTCGTGACATCTAGACATCTAACAACACAAGCCCACCAGCTTTAGATACCTTAGGGGTAGGAGGTAGGCACTAACTTAGGATCTCACTCGATCAAGAGCTCATGATTTATCCGGCCGATAGATTCTCAGCTGGATTGATGGGTCCCCTGACAGCCTTGAGGCGAATATCGCCAATGACTGAAGAGTAGTGGGTTTTCCAATCGACAACCTGTCGCCGGTGTGCAGGCATCACCTGGAGTAGCGTCCTCACCGACTCCTCAACGTACGATATCGGTTAGCAGTAGCAAAGGAACCTCCTCGCCTAGCATAACGACATCTAGGCCCTCGAAGACGAAACACGAGCTGACGGGAGATATCGTCCAAGCGATGTAGAAACCTGGAAAACGGAAGAGGAAAGGTCCACCTTGTAGAGCTCCCATATACCTACATATAGGCAACTTGCCGTATCGTTTCTAGCTCACATGTACTTCGTAGATGCCTCCTATTGTAGGGCATACAATACCATGTACCTACATCTGCAAGGACGGTGACAGGGGCTGACCTAGGAATCGGCTTACTCCACTAGCGAGTACGATTGAATCGGATCTGTGGCCGATGTGACCCATCGCGGTTCGCGCCCGTGTCCTTGATCCTAACATTTTGCTTGTGGTAACACAGGGTTCGGCATCGTTACCGGCCAGCTAGCCCAGTCAGTCAGCCAGTCAGCCAGTCAGCCAGTTAGCCAGCCACCGGAGAGAATATGTTACCAAGTCTCGCCGAGATTACCTACGCCAATACTTCTTGGATATTTTTCAATCCTTTTTGCTGATTTCCTTCTCAGCTCCTAACACATATGAAGGTACCCAACATACCTAGATAGTATATTGTTGGACTCTTGTTATTCCGTTGAATCTTCTAAAAAGGGCAAGTTACTAATAAATTTGATATATGACAAGATAAGCGTCGACCCACGGTGATAACGATCGAGGACCAGGAGTGTTCAGGCCGTGACAAGGAGTAAAGGAGGGGCGCGACAGGGGGTTATCGGGGGTACTACAAGGATAAACAACTACAGGGCTCTTGTAGCGTCTGCGCTAGGGCTTTGAAAGTCGACAGTCGACGACCGAACTTCCCGACCTGTACACTAGATGGAACTATCGCCAACCTACCACATGTTAATTAGCTACGAATAGTTAGACCTCTCCTGTCAACTGTTATTGTCCGCTGATAGTTGGAAATCTTGGTAGATCTTTTTTATAACTGCTCATAGTCATTATCAATCTTGGGGTTAATCTGCCATATTGTTGACATTTTCCCCTGAACATCCCTTGCCTCATCTGTCCTAGCAAATTGGGCAAATTGGCACAATTAGGACAATTGGGATGATGTTGGTGCCGGTAATTCGTTAGATTACCTATTACCTATTACTTTTTTTATTTTTTTCTTTATTTTTTCTTTATATTTTCTTTCTTTTCTCCATCTCGAGGATTCAATGTTACAAGCGCTAGGAAGATGTACTCGTCGGCGGCGTATCAAGGATCGAGTACATTGTAGCACGAATATATCACGATGCTCACGAACAACCCAATCAAATTCTTGTTCCACCACCGTCACCTAGTACTCACCACTCGCTTATAACTGCTCACGCTCACAATTGTGACTTGTCTCGGGGAGGTTCGAATCTCTCCACCCGCCGTATTATGCATGTAATGTTTTAACATCATTCCGGAACATAAAGGCGTTCCCTAGCCAAGCCGCCGCGACAAGGGGAAGGGAAACCTCTCACACTCGGAGATAGTGGACTACCCGACGGCGTCCTCTCATTCGAGCGCGAGGTATCCGAGTAACCTAAACCTCCCCTTAAGACCCAGCTCTTATTGCGATGCCTGCTGACTACACGCATACAATTCATCAACGATTGCTGCTGGATTACGTTGGCCTGACCGGTTCTCTGGTTAAGGGTCATGCAATTACTACTACTATGGTATCGCAACCAATGCAAGACTTCAAGCCTTTGCGCAAAAGCTTGCCAAGGTCTGTAAGATTGTGGAACTAACTGCAGCTTTTTTATGGAGTTCCAACGCAGGGCGATGTACCGAATCAGCTCATCCCCTTACGTCGCCCTAAATCTGGGGTCCTAATGAAGTATTCCCCCGAAATCGTCTCCTTTCCCCCATCCTCTTGCTGCTTGCGGTTACTTTAGTTGTGTCTTCTATGATCAATCCGTCGTAGTTCCCTGCCGAGAAGAGAGCTATCACACTTTGGAGAACAGGAAACCTCCCAGGGGGGAACATGCTTCGTCGGCGGAGAGAGAGGCTTGTGAGAGGTAGCTTAGAGTCGTCTACCTGTTACTCTAGACCTCGGGACTTCACCTAGAACTGGTCGAAGAGGGGCCGATTAGATTAAAAAGGTCGATAGACTAGTACATAGCTGCAGCCCCGGTCGAATCGTAGCCTCGAAGTCCATAAAAGGCATCTGAGAGGGCTCCAGGGTGAAAGCCATGCGATTGGGATATCGACGGCAGGGATATTAGAATCCACGCATCATGCAAAGAGACCAATCAGGTTCCGAGCACGGCACACTAAGGGCAATGTTCCAGAATGTAGGCCCTGTCCTGATAACCTCCCTAGCTATCCCCCCCACGTTGGTATTTTCTTGAGTCGTACAATACATACAATACGATACAATACACGCTACAATACATATGCCTAACGTCCCCGACTTGCCCATGAGACAACCGCGTGAGGCTACATTCCCGTTAACTTGTTCGTTTCGACCTCCAAAAAGGACACGAGATCGTACGGAAAGCAATCTCACTTATTACTCCTCCTTTCCCTCTCCTGCCCACGACCGAAGCTACCGCATGAGTCCCATACATCCGGCTCTTAAAATCTGGGGAACAGCTCCGGGGGTCAGCGTCGCAAAAAGAAAAAAAGCAAAGCGCCAGACGCCACAAAGCTCGTTCGATTTGTTGGATTTTTAGGTGTTAAAATATCAAGGCCGTTGCTCCCCCCCCCCCCCCCCCCCCCCCTTTACCCTCCGAGACTTCGCAACTTCGTAAAGCTGGACTATTGATTTCCTCCTATTAAAATTTACGACCCATCATTGTTTCGGACTTCTCTCACTCTCGGGCAAATACTCTCCAACGTCTTGATGCGAGTCTAGGATAGCTCAGATTTTCTCAGACGGTTGGGGTTTCTCTTTAATTTTTTGTTTAATTCTCTTTTTCATTATTTCAAAATCACACCTCGATATATCGCTGGGTCCATCTGCGGAGTTCCATCGAGAGTAACCTGCTTCTTTCGACCAACAAATAGCATCTGCCCCTGAACAACCTTTGCAACCCTCGACGGATACACGTAACCAAGTCTGGCCTCTAGCAGTCCGTTATAGGAACTACCCATCGCTAGGCTTCCGGTCGCTCCTGAAACGTCCGTCCTCACTACCGGGGGGCGGATTATGCTAATGCGCGGTTCTTGCCAGTCCTATCGGAATCTCTCGACAAGATCATCAAATAATTCTTTAATTGTGTTTATCGAGCAGGCGTTCCCGTAGCCTTTAAGACTATAACGTAGCGCCTTTCTCTACTTATAGGTCGACTATAGACGTTGTCTGCTAACCGGCTGGGCCGGAGATCCGACACACTTCGTCTGTCATGTCTGGACGCAGCGCGTACGTGAGAAAGAAGATCACCGAGCCGAGGTCGGGTGTGAGGTCTCCGTCAGGTGTTCGCTATTATGAGCGGGATGACGTCTCCGTCAGCGACTCGGTGGTGCCGCAGGGAACCGGCTATGGCACGACGAATGCGCGGTTCCTCAAGTTCTCGGAGCCGGTGCGGGACGCGGAGCTGACAAGCTATCGCACCGATCTCACCAACTTCAGCAATACCAGCAGCGGAAGTCAGAGTGGCGGGAGCGAATCGGGGAGGAGGGAAGGTGGCCAGCGTCCGGGACCGATGGCCGATTTCGCGTACGCCAGGGCGAGGAAGCCGGTGCTGAGGACGGAAGATGTATCTGGCATCGAGAGATCCGGTTTCCGAAGCGCCGTGGACAAGAAGAGCGACGAGTTCCGCAAGGGGCTCACGAAAGCCTTCACGTTCGGAGCGAAGAAGAAGAAGGGCCTCGACCTCTCTAGGCCTGAGTCCTCTGCTACTGTTAGAGTTCAGCCCGACATGGACACTTTCGACCCGAGCGAGATGCCTATCATGCCGGTGCAAAG
This sequence comes from Hypoxylon rubiginosum, assembly GCA_902806565.1. Lineage (NCBI taxonomy): Eukaryota > Fungi > Ascomycota > Sordariomycetes > Xylariales > Hypoxylaceae > Hypoxylon > Hypoxylon rubiginosum. The sequence continues at coordinate 77,520 of CADCXA010000057.1, read as the reverse complement.
TCCGCCGCCCGGGCACTTGGTATGGGATCCGGAATATCAGCAGATGATCTCGCCGCCGCCGTCTACCAAATTGCCCCCAATTCCTCCTCCGTCTAATACGCCCCCGATCAAGCGCTGGATCGGTGGCGGGAGACCCGTCCAACGGTGGAATAAGCTCCGTAAGGACCCCGAGCTGTGGGACCCCAACGGCGACGTTCTGGTTTTCTTCGGCCGCAAGGGACAGATGCCGCGGCCGAACCCATCTTTCCGTCTCTCGTCCCACATCATCGAAGCGACAGAGTCTCGTTTTCTCGTCACCCTCCTTCGCGAAGGATCCACGGAGGACGAGTACGATCCGCGAATGCACATGCCGCCGTCGCCCATCGGCGCGCCGCCGATGCTTAGACCCCACGGCTCGCACGCGCAGCTTAGCTACGGCCTGGGTCGCAACGGCCAACCGACGCCTCCGGTCTCCGAAGACACGAACCTCGCCGACGCCGACGGCCAGATCTCGTACGAGATGTTCTTTGCCACGCCGCCGAATTTGAGCAAGCTTGAGGCGCATCGGCAGGCCATCACGACGCGCAACGTGTTTGCTCTTCTGTATCACGCGTCGCTGGTCGGCTTGTCTCTCCACCAGGCGCTGTCTGACCTGCTTGCTCGTCTTAATGCTTACATGCCGCCCGAAGCGGATAACGTGGGTACTATACTCAACTATCTCTCAGCTCGCGGCATCGACGACGCTCGCAACGACGCGGAAACTGCCGTGTCCGTGCTGGCGTGGTCGGAGGCTCCCGAAGTGCGGTGGGAGGAGGGATGGTGCGAGGCGTTCGTGCATTGCGCAGGCATGTTCTCTCGCCTGGAGATGTGCGCCGATTTCAAAAACGTCACGCCCATCACGCGAGCGCTCCTGGAGCGGGGGTGTCTAGAAACCCAGCTTCGTGTGCAGGCTGCCGAAGAGCGCCTCGCCGAGTTCTCCTTCGACGACATCTGGCCGACTTCCGGCCCTGCGGCGCGTGGTCCCGCACGAGAGGCTTCCGAGCGCCTACGGCAATTTTTCATAAATCATTACGCCAAGACGCACGGCGACTGGCCTCCGCCCGACACCGGTGCGAGGACGGCGGAAGGAGAGGAGATGTGGCTGACGAGGACGATGGCGAAGCAGATGCAAAAGGATTTCGGGGCGCTCTATGACTACCTCGTAAATCGGGATATCGTTTGGGACGAATCTGAAACCCGGAGCAGTCGAAAGTGGATGATGGTTTCGGAGAGCGGCAACAAGTCGTTTAACCCCGATACCCCTGACCTCCCCCTTACGGACATGCTGATCGAATTCGACAACCGGATGCGATTCCCTCACATACCGCATCCATACCCTCTGGTCCCTGAATCTATACCGCCAACTTCGCCACCGACAAGTCGCGAGCGGTCCAGAAAGGACAAATATAACAACCACGCCAAGCAGGGCGCCGACGATCGCATAAACGAGCGCCGCGCGCAGCTAGCCTATACCGAGGCGACCAACATCTACATCCTGGGATCCGACTTCACGCAGTCCGACCTCATCGAGAGCTTCGTCAAGTTCGAGAAGGCGGACCAGGTCGGAGCCGTCGACCCCTTCGTCGCGCGCCGCGGCCGCTGGGTGCTCGTCTACGGCATCCTGCAGGCCCTCGCCAGCGTCTCCGTCGACTCGCCCAACGTCCGCTACAAGGACAACGTCACCTACCACCTCTCGCCCCGCTTCAAGGGCACCAAGGCGCCCCCGTGGAAGGGCGCCTCCGCGCCCGCGGCCGAGGCCTCCCACGAGCTCTCGCACTGCTGGCTCGTCCCGCGCACCTGGCAGAACGGCGGCGGTAACGGCGGAAACGGCGGCGAGGGCGGCGACTCGGACACCTCGGTGACCTCCGGGACCGACCCCGTGCTCCGCATGATGCGCGCGCAGGCCCAGAAGTTCCCGCGGCCCCCAAAGACCGTGACGAGCCGGTCGACCAGCAACGGCGGCGGCTGGCACGCGACGCGCAGCGTGCGGTCTAACACCACGACGGGCTCCGCGCCGCCGCTCACGCCCACCATGTGGGGCGGCTCGTCCGCCGTGAGCATCTACTCGGACGACGCCGCCTCCAGCGTGCGAGCCCCGTCCTCGTACAGCAACAACAACAACCAGAACCACAACCACAACCCCCTCCCCAGCCACAGCCTCAACAACAACAAGAACTACGCAGGCTCGGGCTCGCGCGGCCCCAGGAGCGAGCGCAGCTACACCACGTTCGGGCCCGCGTCGGGGAGGGTCGACGAGCCCAAGTGGCCGGGCCAGCAGCAGCCGCAGGGCATACGCCGGACCAAGGCGCCCGCGCCCCTGGACCTGAACGGGGACTACTCGATGCGGACGGAGATGTACACGGAGGGGGGCCACAGCCCCATCAGCATGGACGGCAGGGGCGGCGGCGCGCCGATCCTGAGTCCCAACAGCTCCGACGGGCTCGGCCCCGTGATCCGCGACTTTGACGAGCTCGACTCCGTGGTCGAGGAAAATAGCTAAAAAAAGGGGGAACGAGGGTTGAGAAGAAGTATTCGAATGTATCAGACAGAGGCGGCGGCGGTGTTCTCTAGAATCTTTAAATTCTCTTTGTCTTGCAGGGCTTACATTTTGCGGGAGTAAGTCAGTCAGTCAGAGACCGGTATTAACGTCCAATTTTTCGGATGAGCCCCTTAAAAAACCAGTCGAGGCTTTCTGTTTCGATAATAACGCGATATAAATCTTCAAGGAGCCGGCCCATTCCAAAGCTGAGATATCCGACACGACCGTGATGCGTGATGATATTGTATTTGGGGTGTCGCCGGAGTTCCCTTGTCAATATATGATGGAGTGTTGAAAAAAAGGACAGATTATAATACCCAGTTAGAGATCGCGAAGCTATTCTAGTAGTGTATGGTCAGGTCTGGCGCCCTAGACGGAGTGGTTCATGGTGGAACATTAGATATTCAAGGTATATTCGTTATTGAAGAGGTACTTACTTACTTATACGGTGTATTAGAAGCTCGTAGCGATTTTTGAAGTTGAATACTTAAGCCGTTTATTTTTTCGTATTTCTTTCGAGGTATCTTCAAGTGCAACCTCACTAAGCACGACGTAAAACAAGAAATTCTGCAGCTCAGCATCGATGTCGAATTGACCAACTAAATAAGTAGCTGACTACCTAGGTACCTATGTAGTTAGGTAACAATGATTCAAAATTTCATTTACTCGCTTTTTCGCTTCGAGGGTTATCCCGTCCCTCGCTCAGAGATGCAGCCGCTACAGCCTAAAGGACTTTGATAGACGGAAGAACGATTTCCTCAAGCTTTCAAAGACGCTGTCCGACCAAGGCTGAAGCCATACCCTCCCCACGAAAGCGTATGGATGCCAGGCGGCTTGGGATTTGATCAGAGGCTGACATGGATACCAGTCGAGTCCACCATCGTTGTGATCGTATGTGCATGCCCTTCCGGGTTGCCAAACCCATTTCGCCCAGTATGCCTCGAACCTCTCCCTCGTAAACCACCTCTTAAGCTCGCCCTTTGGGATTTGAAGTTTCTCGCAGCCTGGGAGAGTCATAGGATTGACATACGACTTGTTCTCGGATAAATGCTCCATTTGGGACTCGGCGAAGTCGTAGAATGCTAGGACATGATCCGGGTGGATAGGCGCTCCGTCTTTATTCGAAATATACAGAGTCCCGCTATCCAGGACAGTTGCCCAGACATGCTTATCTTTGAAGCGCATAATATTTTCAGCGGCGAAGATCCGACCTGCATAGTTCATCTTCTCGCCCTCCGTATAATGGTCAGCGGGAGCTATCTCGAACACCCAGGGGAGACCAGCGAGTTGGGCCAAGAATACAGGCAACCTAGGTTCCGAAATGGAACAGTGGGAGGTGAGGACGTCTTCGACAAGGGCCCAGCTTTTCGCCTTTGTCATGGACGATAGACACTGTATATCGCCCTCGCAGTTAATTTTGACAGTCGACCACATCCTGTGCTCGTGGCCCAAGTTTTCGCTTATCCATTTCCCTGGATACCTTGCGTGATTGGCGACGATGGAATTAGATATTCTGTATTGTACGGAGTCTATGATAGCCCGGAAGTCTTTCATTGTCGCATCTTGAGGGGTAATGGTTTTGACGGACTCGTTAGTCACGAAACCACAATACAGAAAAGTGCAATAATGAAACGGGAGCAGTCCAGGCCTTGACAACGCGGCAACGGACCGATTGAACTGCTGATATTCCGAGGGCGTACTATGCGTATCATCGTATTCCAGAATTCCATGAGCTAGCGTGCGATGAAGTATATCGTCGTGGACATCTTTGGGTGGGTGTAGGTTTTTGACGTCCATACCAAGAACCTGGGCAACAGAGAGTGGCTAGCTTTCCTTGCTCAGCCAGACGAACGATGGCGTTGTCGCGTCGAGGGGGAATAGGATTCCTCGAATGTGGTTGGGTGGTCGGTTAGAGTCGTTAAAGTGGTCCTTCGCCGAAGCGCAAAGCATCTCGTGCTGAGGGCGATCTCGTTTTTGGCACTTCTCTGAGCAATAGAGCGCTTCGTGGCACTCGTTGCATCTAAGCTGGGCATCCTCTTTGTCACAAAAATCGCAGTAGCCTAGTGCCCTTTCGTTGCTGATTGCTGTCTTGAAGTAGATGCGGTTAAAGCCCTGGTCGTCGCAGCAAGGGGCAGCCATTGCGAAGGTGTACGGTCGACAGCGTCTCGAAAAGGGTAGATAGTGGAGGCCAGACGCCAAATTCGAAACGGTACGAAGCCAAGGTGTGAACCTGCTTGTTTAAAGATGCCTCTTCGACCCATTCAGCAAAAGTGATACTTACCTCCTAATGTAACCGTAAAGTACCTGGACAAATAAGTAGGCTATAAACGAACAAAACTCATAGGTAACGCGTCTCTAGAGAAATGAATGATCTGTGGGCTCTGGTGTAGAGCAAGGCAAAAAGGAGGGAGAAGTAGGATCCACTGAATGCACATATCACCAAAGAAAAACCCCCAATACATGCAGCCACAGGTAGTTCCCATTATCCATAGACATATTGGAAGGTTCTGACCACAGCCCGGGATCATTGACATCTACGTCCGTCCTCGCGCCTGCCACATGCTTCACCGTTGTTTAACAATACCCTACCAGCAGAGAAAAGGAGGTGTGCATATGATACTCTTGTACCATCGTCTACCATGCTTTTATGGTGTCAGGAGATCAGACTCAAAACCACTGCCTTAGAAAAGCTCCCTGTTTCGTGTGAGAAGTAAGACGCATTGGTGTATTTAGTACATCAAAACTACTTGGTGCTTTGACCTTCACTTACCCGCAAACGAGTCGACTAAAAGATAGAAATATCGTTTCTAATACAGACTTGTTAGTGAAATTGTTTCAGATTTGCAAGCCAGAGAAGTTACCTTACTGCTAATTATTTCGCTTGGATTTAAACAGGATAGTTCATAGATTATGCTTCGTTAGCAAGTACCGAGGAGTTCAATTAAACCAAAAGAGGGTTTCCTCTATTATCTACCTCATATAATACGTGATGTGGCAAAAAGCTTTTGGTTTAGTAGATATTTTGGTTCTTACTCCTGTTCCCCCCCACAAGCTTCCCATTTTCTCCCCTTTCCAACTCGTTCCTCTCCCAATATCGAATTCCAAATTCCCTTACCAAACCACCCGAACGCAAATCAGTTGGGTTTTAAGGGTATCACCAGATCCGGATTCTTACCTTATTTTCAACATGAAAAAATCGAACAAAAAGAAATCATCGAAGAAGATATCATCAAAAAAGACATCGTCACACAAATTACACTGGTCAGAATTATGTGATCCGCCTCCATTAGACTACATCCTCACTACATCAAGACAACGGTTTAAGACGACTCTAGCACTGCCATATCTGGACTACAGAGGAATCACACGCGCGGTTTATACACAATCCTATCGACAAGGCACAGCGCACGCAGTGGGCCCCTGGGTAACCTGCGAACAACCTTCACCGTCTACATTCTTATGGTACTGTACTAATAAAAGAGGCTGGAGAAAACAAGTTACGCACATTGTCGAGGCGTTCTGGTATGACTGGACAAGGAGGGGTGGAAAACGAGATCTTCTCGAAATTGATTGAGTTTAAGATCGCTGAAGAATTGTCACGTTTCAATACTCAACCAATTGGGGGTCCTGATGTCACGAGACCGTCCAAGCGATGAGGGTAACTAAGACGTTGTTGCACGAGGAGCTATAGACCTAACGGCTACGAACGTCTTCGTATATACAAGAATGACAGACAAAGAAACCTATCAGGCAAGGGAACTCATCGTATCGCCTCCGATACCCCTGGTGGTACAAGCACCCGATACCGCTATCTTAGAGATCACGATACCTCCTGGATAGTAAGGGCTAGGTTTGTGTGACAAGACTTAAGTCCTGACACCTGATTCGAGCGGTAGGAGATGAGACAGGGGCACATCGGCATCTTACGGTACGGTACGTATTGGGGCTTCTCGGTAGATAGGTTCCTACTTCTTCGCGCAAGCAACCATGTAGCTGTCTCTATACCTTTTGGTGTGGGTCGGGATAATGACTTGGGGCTGTGCCGACTAGTGTTACTGGTGTTGGAATTAGCAACAGTGGAGAGAGAACAAGACTTGGACGAAATAAAAGGAACAATTTACGAACACCAAGTCAATTGGATCCATCAAGCTGTTCAATAGCGACGGCTTCGCGTGGTGCGCGGGTCCTAGAGACAGGATGGCGTCGGGGCAATGTCAATGCTAGTATGAGTTCGGATGAAGCAACTCGTCGTGGTTGAGGTGTCGGACTCGAGACGCCGGGAACGGGAGACCGAATCCTCTGTGCGGGTACCGGGGTTGTCGATGGGGGTCATCTCTACTCCGAGAAGGCGTCCGCAGGAATCGACGCCGGGAGTGCGTCCTTGATCCACCCAAAAATTGCTGGCGAGAGGAGCTCAGACGCCTAGCCGGCCATTGCCGTGAAGCTAGATGAAGTCAGCGTCAGCCATACAACAGAGAAACGGGATGCTTACCCGTTGTCGAGCAACTGTCCCACAGAGATCTTGAATGAGCCCTCTCGCCAGTAGGCTAGTTCTTGGTGGCCTCAAGGGCGTACTCTATCGCTGCGATGGCGCCCACAAGGCCGACTGAAGCAAGAAACTTAAGGATATTAAGTGCGCTGGCATATTGATAGTAATATTGCCCAAAAATTGTGATCGCTTCTCGTAAGGATCCGGAATGTAAGAGCTCAAGAGCCCGACTTGACAACGTTCTAGTTTTGGTGGTGTAGCGGTTTCGTACTGACATTGAAAGGGAGAAAAGAAAAACAAAATCGGGGGGCTCGAGACTATTTGTGCCATAAACTACATGTACGAATATCCTTACCTTAAGTCCTACCTGGTTAATCTTGCTGTTTCTAACAGTCGAGAAGGTGGGCATTGAATCATGAAATATGCAGCGGAAGGCATATCTCTGAGCACTGTCGGGATGAGAGAAGGCACATGATTACAGGTGCTTGGGTTAGATCTAACTAGCACTATGACGCTAAGGGGCTCGACTAGAAGGAAGACTCCTTGATCTAGGAGCCCCTTACGGTACTTTAGGCTGAGCTTCGAATTTCTTGACTGCACTTCCCTCAGCCCTCAATTGTGTTGTTTATGGAGTTTCTGAACGTGGAAGACATCGGACACGTCCCTAGGGCGAGAGGTGCACAAACCAAACGATTGCAAAGTCTCCGATTCGTGGGGTCGGCGCTTGGACGGGATTGGTAAATGATAGCCGAGCGATCTCCAAGTTCTCAGAAAAGACACCTCTTCTTATCTCCCCAATCCGCACAATTCTATCATTCCTCCAAGTTCGATTGGCGGTCATTATGAATCTAGTCGGCTGGCTTGCTAAAAAGTACCGACGGTTTCGATGGCGCCTCCAATTAGTTCACACGCCATTTCGATTTCGAAAATCTCTCGGGATCCTACGCAGACTCGACGGGCATCCGTACCTAACTCTTCTTCGCCTCCTGTGGCCCGTCCCTTGGTATTTCCCATGCCGACTCCCTCCCCACCCTCGAGACATCATCGCATACGACAAGGAAGCATATTTTGACCAGCACTACTCGGACCTATACGATTTGCGAATCATTCCCCTCTGGCGTTGGCGCGACACTCCCCAGCGCTCCTTCTTCCGTCTTTACGAAGCCCTTTGTGCCCACGATGAACCATATATCGGCTATGAGACAGAGTATTTTTGGAAGAGATCTAGCCCTGATTGGGAGCTGGAGCAGCTTCGAGATCCCTGCGAGTACGGCTGTACAGATCCGGAGCAGTACGCGGTGATGGCTTCGCTAGCTGAAGCCTTGGCCGATTCCTTCAATTGGCGGTTGGGATGGGGCTTCCGACGCGATGGTAACCACGTAGAGAGGGATGATCTTAGGACCCCGATGGAATTTAACCCGGTCAAACCTCCGTCGTGGGCGAGTAACGTTCCGCCTCTTCAGGAGACCCTCATCATTCATGACTATGGCCATCATATTGATTCCGATGATTCTTACTTTACGGGTTCTGTACAGCCGTTCGAAAAGCGTAATATAGAGGCATCCACCGCCTCTCTTAGGACCATTTAGCATCGATTTGAACGTAAAAGGGACTGCTATCGGAGGGGCACCGGCTGCTCATACCAAAGTGCACACGCCTCGTGAATTGGAGCAAGATCGAAACTCATTCCGAGGCGCTTGTTACACTCTACAGCATCGTTGGCAGTAAAAGGCAACGCCCAAAGCATAACTGTGTCGTATTATATGGCCCATCTACGTGTCAACATACACCCACCGTTGTTGCAAGTCGGCGTATTTGGAACACCGCCTATCTGCGTCCCATACCATTTCGACGATTCCCTGCTGTTGATATTTTCTGATGTATTCATTGGCGACCTCTGCGATTGAACGATCTCCCACTATCAGTCCCATCCTATTCCGGTCCAGGCTCCGGACGTACTGTACGCTTAGAGGATGGTCTCTCCTCATGGCATGAACGAGCGCAATAGAATCTGATATGTCAGTATCGCGAACGCGCCTAGTCTCGTCATTTAGACGACGAAGTTTCCGCTCCAAGGCAAATTCGAGGACCCCCGCCCAGATGATTAAATTTTGCCCTTCATATACCACCAGTCCTTGGTTGATGGACTCGAAGAAGAGGTCGAGCCTCCTCTCTCGGCCAATGAACAATCGAAGTTCGTCATTACACCAATGCTCATCGTAGCGGCCACGTTCGGCGACGACGGAAAAGACCCGAAATATTTCTTGGCGGTATTCCGAAACGGCATCCACGTTGGGGTCGATCAAAACGTCAATGTCCCTAGTACTCTCGCGATTTTGGAAGACTTTCACAGCCAACATGCCCCCGAGACTGAGGAACCGGAGAGGCGCGACGCTCATAAGGAGGTCCGAGTCTCCAATAGCTTCGTCAAGCAAGCCGAGAGCTAGTCTTATTAGACGTGCTTCCTATATAAATCTTACGCAACTAGTGAGTTACGCACCTCGGTCCATGTCTTCGCTAGTAAGATTTCGAACTCTGGGCCGCGGCATGATGCCCGAATGTTCCCGTTCTAGACAGAACGGATAACTGTAAGAAAGAAAATGAATCCCCCTGTAGATAACGATCTCGATTATATTAAAGGGGTTCGTAGATCGTAGGTTATCCTTTCCAATTCTCGTCTATAATTGACCATCCCCCACATATATCAAAATCCGATAGTCAATCAAATGTTCCTACCGGCTCCCTTACGTTTTATATATATATCTCTCTGTGTCAGTAGTAGAGCGCCCTGCCGGCGAGATAACGCCACGTCGGTGGCGATAGGCGGAGTAGGGATGTAGGAGGATCATATTGGCCCGGATTGATCTAGAGAAGATGGTCATTGGTTGGACTGGGTTGGACCCCTCGGTGCCGCCGGGTAGACTGGCGCCCAAGCTCCCGCATGCTCATCCACCTCATCCATCTTCGGCGTTTGGGTGAAAAAACATTTAGGCCGTTATCCAAAGGTATGTGCTGAGCAAAACCCGGAGCAGTCGTGGTTCCAAAATCTGCTGCTCCCGTGTCGCATAGAAAGGGGCAAATAATTCACTCCACCGGTGTTGGCTACATCTAGACCCGGCTTAGGCGGCCCCGTCTGTAATTTAACGATGCCATTCGCGTTATCCGCTCATAATTAGGAATAAATGAGATTCAAGTATACCAGGTAGGTATGTAGTCTGCTATTCGTGACACCCTAGGTCATGAGAAGGGGCCGATGTCCCGAGGCAAGACTTCAAGGTAGAGTTGCGCCGTTCGTAGGTACCTCAGGAACACATATAAAGCTTCGAGAAGTTAGTTTTCAAATGAAAGCAGTACCCTTAATATGAGTTAATTTACACTTACCGGCCCGTCGGGTCCAGAAGTCTAAAGACATGGCTTTCTAACGCCTAAAGGAGATGTAGAAACCCAACTTATTAGCATATATAAGGCATCAATACAACATCCACAGTGAGAACATTAGAATTAATGTCCAATTACAATTTGCTTGTTATTTAGGTATTTGCCTCCTTGCTTCCAAGCACGGGAGCTGTAAGTAAATTTAGATGTCGGATACTTAGACTACATATATCTCGTGTACACTATCCTTACGTAGAAGCCAGTGTAAGTAGTACATTGTTGCCTATTAATTACCTCTTAGAAGTACATGTATTCGGAATTCATGATGATATGATAGCAAACATTATCAAGTACAAAGTATCTCACATACTCCTTTCTAAATCAAGTGCGTACCTAGCATATAAAACATAGCAGGGACTAACCGGCATACCTCGTTCTATTCTTTATTATATGCAGACATATAGAAAAGCTTCTTAGCTATTCGTTGATTTCCCATTTTTGCCTACAAGTGTTGAAATATTAATGTGGAAGCCTCCAGGACTGAAAGTTCTCCTATAACACGTCTACTCTACGTGTGGACAAGATCCTAGATGGAAATCAAACAAGTTCGTGGCGTTCACCTCAAGGTAGAGGTAAAATAAATGCGAATCCAAATGACGTACTCATATAGATGCTATCGACACTAATATTTCTCCTTGAACTGCAACAATACGAGCACAACTCGAGCTTAATAGAAGAAGGGTAGGGGGAATAAGTGTGGCGCGCGGTGTGGCAATGATGCCTGTCTGGCTTGAAGGATTGAACTAGGGATTTCTCTCCCACTCCCATATCACCGAAAGGAACAAAAAACGCTACGTAAACCTCGAGCAGGCTGATCTCTTGTAAACATCAATTAACTCCATCCAGAACTACGGACTCTGACGGAGGACCATTAGATTTCCATTTCCATAAATCCCAGATCAACTCTCAATTCGCCAACCCCTAAAAATCCATACTACGGCCAACATGACTAGGAGTGGCGCCAGTGATAGAGATACCACAACCCGCCCGTATCTGGACGATGAGAGATTCCATCGAACCTTAACGCTACCTCCTATTGGAACGGCCCGACCGGCCGAGCTCAAAGTAACATACGCCGACTTCGGTCATCACAATCAGGAACGCGTCCTGCTGTTCTGCGGTCCTATCTTGGGAAGGTAAGTCACCTACTTGAATAGGTAGTTAACTCTACTCGCGAAGCAGCATTCATCAATCACGACGACTTATCTGTTAAAACGGCGTTGATTAGCCGGTACTTATTGACCACCAAGGACGCGCTCGCGCGCCAGCATGGTGTCCGCATCGTGAGCCTGGACCGTCCGGGCTTCGGCGGCACGACCGATGTGGGCCCGGCCAACCGGGTCCGCGTGTGGCTCGACATGGTGGAAGCCGTCCTGCAGCATCTGGCCGTCGAGCACGTCTCCGTCCTCGGGTACAGCGGCGGTGCTATATACGCTATGAACGTCCTCCTCCACCTCCGCCACCGGCTGCATCCCACGCGCCCCTACGTCGGCCTCTGCACCCCGTGGATCTACCCTTCCCGCTCGGGCGTCTCGCTCCTCAAACTCGCCGGTCTCTTGCCCAGCGCCATGGTGGGCAGCTATGACCGCGTCGTGCAGTTCGTCCAAGCCAGGATCGCCCCTGCCATCCAGTTCAGCAGCGGCCTCGCCGCCCTCGTGCCGTCTCTTGGCCAGTCGCCACCGGATTCCCTCGCGCCCGGTGTTGATGCGGATGCCGTGGCACGCGAGGAGGGCCTGTTCACCGAGCTCGTACGCCGCATAAACAGCGAGGACATGCAAGGCCTAGGACAAGATGCCCTCCTCCTGCTGAAAAGAGAGGACTACCCGGGGTGCTGGGGCAGCTGGGGGGACTACGACGCACTTGTACCTATGTTGGCCCAGGTCGAGCGGGAGCGGTGCGGCGCCTATTCCGGTCTTGCTGACGCTACGCACGCGCCGCTTCGGATCTCTGTTTATTTTGCCGAGTCGGACCTCATGATTGGCACCACCGCCGGCCCGGCTTGGTTCGACCACTGTTGGAGGCCCGAGCAGCGCGGCGACGGCATCAGCTATAGCAGCACTACGATCGCCGGCACCAACCATGACAACATTCTCTCTCTCAGATACGGTGTGGTCGAGCGCATCTTTCAAGATATACGCATGACTGAATGATAGGTGGAAAGGGACGAGTTGATCGGTGTGCTTTACTTCCTACTTGCCTACTTAGTTTGCGGGTGGCCCATAGGAGGGCCGCCAATCCCTTAACTTAGCTAGTATCGTAATGTTCTTGAAGCAATACTGCAGAGTTCCTATGACTGCTTTCGAAGTGGAAGACTAGCTGCTCTATGTCGTTAAACCTTGAAGCCTGCCGGATCCAGCTCTAGAGATACTGAAAGCTACTCTGATGCGTTATGTAGGCATTTAGCAGGTTGTATGCTACAGCGATACAGAGGAATTTCTTAGTTTGTCGTAGGGAGCTTTGGACTTTATACGAGGGCGATAATCTACTTTTTGTCTACGGAACTTCCGAGCCATAAGCCTTCGCCCCTAAACTCTTCCTACCTATACCCTAACAAGCTTGGTGACCTCCCGCATGAAGCCCGCGTCCTGGAGGACCTCGACCGCGACCTGGGCCAGCGCCCTAGCGACGATCTCCGTGCGCCCGTAGCTGTACTCGGTCGCCGCGGTCCGCGCGAACACGGGCTCGTGGTTGAAGCCGCAGGGCGCGCCCGGCACGCCGCCCTCGCAGATGCCGAAGTTCGGGTGGAACACGACCTTGCCGACGCTCAGCAGCTCCCTGGTCTCGCCGTCGACGCGCGCGTCCTGGACGAACCCGGCGTCGGTGGCGGCCGGCGCGATGGCGGAGTAGTTCCAGTCCGCCTGGCCGCCGTGGTCCGCGTCGTGCATGAGCGCGAGGAAGCGGTCGCTGAGGGGCGTCATGACCTCGAGGGCTGGGTAGGGCCGGTCTGTGCTAAGGCTGGATGCTTTGGACGAGATGGCTGATGTCACGGTTTCGAGGACGGCGTCTAGATCTATCGTGTATCGGGTCCGGACCGATACCGTGATGTCTAGCTCCGTAACGGTGGTGTTTCCCGGCAAGAAGAACGAGACGTCTTCTGTCCCGCTGGAGGTCAAGGTGCGGAACGTCTCGATGCTTAGCCTTAGGGGGCTCTTGTTGCCTTCAGATGCATGTCCTCCCGGCCCCTCGATCGTAAGTGCGACGCCATTTTCGACATCGTTAGTTTCCGCAATGGTGTAATTCACGTCGACATACGTATCATCCAGCAGCCCCTGAACCGTCGAGTTGACTTCCTGCAGACTGAGACCCGCGATTCCCAGCAGGATCTCCTGGGCCACCACGTTGATGGCAAACATCCCGACGTCCTCCACCGGAGTAGCTGTCGACGCCGTTCCGGGCAGCGAGCTTGCTAGATCCGTGACGAGCACGAGTGCCTCGTACGCGGTTCTAACCGCATCGGCGTGCGTGTCCCCCACGAAATTCGCCTGCGCGTCAACCCGCCCCTGCATAGGCTGCACGGCGTCGGCACTCGTCGGATGCGCCATCATCCACACGTCCACGCCGTCGAATGCGCCGACATCGCGGAGACGCCCTTTACCGCCTGTGTTTTCCTCGTCTGGCGTTCCGAGGACTCGGATCCGGCCGGGAATATCTAGGTCGATAAGTGCCTGACGCGCCATGCTGGCCGCGGCGAGACCGTTTAGCACGATATGGTTATGACCGCAGGCGTGGCCGATACCTAGGAGGGCGTCGTACTCTGCCATGAAGCCAATGACGGGTACCTCATCCTCAGAACCAGCGAAGCTGGCGGGCTTGTAGACGAAATCCAACTGGAACGCAGTAGGCAGGCCGTAAGCGTGTGGTGTTACGTCCCATAGGCCGGGGTTCGTCGTTGTGTAGTAGTCGACGACGAGATCGTGGGCGTGGAATTCTTGAGTGGATGTCTCTGGGTGGGCGTGGATCTCCTGAGACATACTCTTCAGGCCTGGGAACACATCGTCTGAGATAGTCTTGAGGAGACTGGGGAGTGTGCTCAGGTCTGCCGCTATACTACAACCGACAGTAGCTAGGAGACACAACTGAGAGCGAATCATGATGTCTGTGATGTGCATGCACTGTCATAAACTGCACTACCTCGATCTAATATGAGTAGCCACGACACAAGAAGCCAAAGCAGGAGCATTGAAGTCTCCATTTCCATGATACGCTGCCGTCTACGTATTTATACTGAGAACTCCCTGGTCTGATCTGCGGTATGCCATCGAATCCTGACAAGGGCATGTCACTTATCATACCTACTAACGACCGGCTCTATGGACCTAAACGCCTGGGCATCATGACCTCGGCCCTTCTTAATTAGTAACAGCGATGTCCGTGAATTATGAAGCCAAGGAGAAGCTGGCCATGAGACCCGTTAAATCCGTGCTTCCGCACCTCTGCTGACGTGATGTGAGTCGATCTGTCAGCAACGCGTAGCTTTCTAGCATGGCCGCCATCGTTCTCCTGAGGGTGGAAGAATATGAAAAGGGGTATCATTATGTAATATAGTATGTACTTAAATGCTGTGTTCAACCCGCGCAAGTAAGCAGGTATCGTCATGTTATGAATTGTTCGTGATTTCAAGAGCGGTTCTTACATCGATATCTTCAGTCTGTTCGGCCATTTGCTTAAGTCCATGGGCTACTCGCAGCCAAGGTGAAGCTGGCGTCATCACCTTCACCGACTCCTTACCTACCTCATACCTGGTAATTGTCTGATCCTAATTCATATGCCTACCTATTTACCGAGGCATATTATAACGATATTTAATTACTAACCATAATTAATCTATCCGTTGTTTCTAGGAGTCTAGTGATGATGTGAGATTTTAACCGTTTTCAAACTCACGATTCTCGACTCGACCTAAGCCTAAGTGAGAACGATGCCAAGATCTAACCCACAGCACCGTGGATTTCACATTTCACTCGCACGAGCTCAGATTTAAGAAGATACCTACCTCCTAAGTAAGGTAGCCAGAGCTCCAACGATGGCTAATATACGCTTAGTATTCTTCGCTATTCTCCTTACTACCATTCATGCTTTCGGGTCACAAATATTCCTACCAGATGTCACTGGACCCTACAGCGTCGGACTCAGGAACCTAGAACTCGTCGACTATGACCGGCCCGATCCTTTCTCCCCGTCCGGGACGCCGCGGGACCTCATGGTGACCCTTTTCTACCCCACCCCCCACGCCTCCTCCGCGCACCTACCGCTCGCCCCGCAGTTCTCCCCGGCCGTCGCCTCGTACGTCGACGCCCTGCTCTCCCTACCACCGGGGACGGCGGCCTCCCTCACGACGCGCGCGCGCCTCGACGCGCCGCTCGGCCGCCCCGAGGTAGCAGGAGGAGGAGGAGGGTCGACGTCGCCCCCCGTCGTGCTCTTCAGCCACGGGTTCGGCTTCGCGCGGGGGCTGTACACGGCGCTGCTGCAGGACCTCGCGTCGTGGGGCTGGGTCGTGGCCGCCGTCGACCACCCGCACGACGCTGGCGTCGTCGAGTACCCCGACGGCCGCACGGTGGAGGCGCGGGACTGGAGCTGGCCGCTGGACCCGGCGGTGCGGGAGCTGGCGCTCGATACGCGTGTGGCTGATTTGCTGTTCGTGCTGGGGCAATTGGACGGAAGGGGTCAAGGCATGCGTACGGGTCAGTCTATGGAGGGTTTGTATGTCAAGCAGCAGCAGCAGCAGCAGCAGCAGCAACAGCGCGCCGGGGGAATTGACGAGAAGGATACACTAGTACCCGCTCTCAACGTGTCCCGTTGCGTAGCGCTGGGTCACTCATTCGGCGGCGCGACGGCCGTGCAACTGTTAGTCAATTCATCGGCAGCCATAGCAGCGGCGGATTTGGATGGGTTCCTATACGGGCCGGTTATACAGCAGGGGACGGAGAAGCCAGTATTGGTCCTCGGCTTCCCAGAGCATTTCGCTACGGACGATCCGACGACCGCGCCTGGGTGGCCGGCCCTTCGCGGCTGGAAGAGGGACTTTACGGTGGCGGGCACGGTGCACGAGAGCTACACCGACTACGCCGTCTTTGCGGACATATGGGGCGGACAGGGGATAGAGGCTGGGAGTGTTGCAGGGGCGAGGATGGTGCAGATCCAGAGGACATACACCGATGCTTTCTTTCGCAAGTTTTTATTAGATATCGGCGACGACGGATTTCTTAGCAGCAATAGCAGCGAGTTCTCAGAAGTCTTGCTTAGGAGAAGCGGGCCGTAGGTAATATCTAGGAATAGTAAATTTTACCTATTGACACTGAGTCCAATGCCAATATTCTCATATTTATCAAACAACTACACAGTGCTTTACTCTCCCAAAGTGTTATCAAGGGCGACGGCTTTGTTCAATGCAAAGGTGGTGCTGGACTTGATATTTCGCAATTGACCAACCACCTCAGATGCGATGTTGAGGGGAGTGAGGATGGAACAGGGGGTTGGCCAGCCCCCGCTATTTTATCAAGGCGAAGGCCTGGACTCTGCATGCGGAGCTAGTCCTTGTCGAAAGAATACGAAATAGTAATCGTACTTGGTCTTTTCGACGTCATAACCTCCGAAAGTTCATAAGGCGTTGCCCTGTCCCACGCGCCTTGTTTACCCCGAAGGCACCCCCACTAAAGCTCTCCTCACCCCGGGACAATTCATCTTTAATAGGGCGGAGAGACTGCAGAGCGACAACATCGTACATATCGAGGTCAGGGAAATTGTTGAACTTACATATCATAAAATCTCCCTTCTGTTGTGTAACCATTTCATTGGCCGAAGCTACTAGGAACGTATTAGCAGCTCCAATCATATCGATCAATTCCAGCCTCTGCTGTCATTTTTTCTAGGACTTGCATCAGGACCGCGCATCAGGAAAAAGCCATTAAAAAAGGACGCACATAAGACCCGAGACGGACAACACCCTTATCCACTTCTTACCAGCCGCCTCGTCTTGCAGCTCTTGGCGCACGCAAGTCATATCCCCGGAGCTGAAGCTCTCGCTCTCCACCTTCTGCGTCTCTCTCCGAAACTCCTCACCTTCTTTACCCTTTTCTTCATCACCGCCAGTTATCGGACTCTTGTTAGATTCTTGTTGGTCGCAGACCTACAACGACTATTTTTTTTTCTAACATTGTCGACAATTGTTAACGTGTGCGCGTGCGTGTGACCAATAAAATAATACCGTCAAGATGATATTCGCCATCTTCTTCGCCTTTTGGCGATTCATGCAGATCATCACCCTGGTGAGTTCCCCCCCTCTGCATAAGCCGAGCGAGCCGGCGCAATTAGAAGTGTCAGAAGCATAGCGCATGGCTTCCTCTCATAGGGCGCAAAAGATCGGACATGACTAACGTGAGTGCGCATATGCATAGATCCCGACGATGGGCATGCTGGCCTACTTCGTCAACGGCTACGTCCAGCTGAACGAGCTGACGCCCAACTACATCCTCGTGCTCTTCATCGTGTCGGTCCTGGCCCTGGCCTGGTCCATCTACACCCTCTTCAGCTACCACCGCTCCTCGGCCAACGCCACCTTCGTCGCCGTCGTCGACCTCCTCTTCGTCGGCGCCTTCATCGGCGCCGTCTGGGCCCTCCGCTTCGTCGCCGCCGCCGACTGCACCAGCATCACCCGCGGCGACCCGTACGACGTCAGCTTCGGCCCCTTCGGCAGCGCCTCCGTCAGCACCCTCGACGCCAGCACCGACAAGACGTGCGCCATGCTCAAGGCCTGCTTCGCCTTCGGCATCATGAACTGCGTCTTCTTCTTTTCCACGAGCATCCTCGCCTGCCTGCACGGCGACCGCATCAGCAGCGGCGACCGCACCACGTACTACCGCGAGACGCACGGCCACCGCCACGGCCACCGCAGCAGCCGCAGCCCCCACGGCAGCAGGCACAGCACCCACTCGTCGCATCGCCGCGTCTACGTCTAGAGGGGAGCCGGGTTGACGAGTTTCAATGTTCTTGACGAGATCGAAGTGTATAAAGTCGGGTATCGCACCCTATCACGATGAACGGATATGAGAGCCGGTAGGGAAGAGCTTTTTTTGGCGTTTGTTTACACCTGCACAAGCTGAGCAGAACGAACTGATGCGCTACCATGTTGTTGGCTTTCTATGGCTGGGTTCGAATTGAATATACTGGCTCTGGTTTGAAATGAGATTTCTAGTTCGATAAAGGTGGACTTACGCAAATTTCGACTAAGAGCGGCACTGTCTATGATTCGATTCGCGACGATTACGACTTTAACGACTATGAGAGTATTATTCCTCACGACCCTATAATACTTTGCTAAGTTCCTAAGTTATGTGCCTTGTGGACGATGTTGATAACTCATATTCGCTTGGGCTGGTTGGTCCAAGACAGTTCGAGAAATTTAGTAGCTTCACTTATTTTGAGTAAACTAGTTAAATAGAGTATCCTGTTATATCAAGCAAGTAAATCTCGACCGGGTATTCAAGGTCCTTAGTCTATAGATGTCAACCTTTTCATATATGGCGATAATTTTTCTACTCGTGCCCGTCTATCGGTATCCGAGACTTATCTATAACGTTTTAACTGCGAACTCCCTCGAATCTAGCGAGCCATATATCTATGAGCCCTATGCAACAATAGGTGTATGGGGAGGACGTGAATAAACACCAGCGCTGGCTGAAAGACTTTTGCCACGCTTCACCAATGAACACCATTGGTCCTGGCTAGTCGGTTCGTAGTGTAAGATTCCGGGCCTAATTGATGCCTCTTTGAATATAGATGGTGTGTCCTTAGCTGTTATTCGGAATGGGAGCCATGGCTGCAGCACACGCTCCTCGACCAACGCTAGAGTATAGGCTCAATACTGGCGACCGTCTCTTTGACTGGACACTCAGCTTGGCAGCAAGGTCGGCTATCTCTGGTCCTTAGTCCCTTATAAGTGGGAACCTTGTTTCGTTTCGGGTAGCATTTCACTTCAGCCTCAAGGTCGCATTCGCGTTAGGCCATGAGCCGCCAGCATCCGCATTCTCAATGGGTTTTCTGGACTGGCCATGAATATCGGCCACGATTTCACGTTCGACCCTGGTCTTCTCCCACGGCGTAACCCCTTGCAATGCCGCTCCGTCCTTCCTCGACAACAGCGCTCTCCTCGTCGTCCTCGGCGCCGTGGTCTGTGCCTAAGCCTTGCCATGTCCTCTGCGACCGCAGGAATTCCGCTCCGGGACTTGCCACACCGTTGACCAGGGCCACGTCCCCGGCGGCTCTCTTCACGATCGCCGAAGACGCAGCCGTCTGATTTGAAGTTGGGGCTGTGCCATTAGCCTCGCCACCGTTTCTCGGTGCGCTTCGGATAGCAACCCTCATAGGCCGGCTATGGCTGATAAGCTTGCCGGTCCGTATGTCGAACTCGGGAGGCTCGGACTCTTCATCGTCGACCCCTCCTTCAACATCTTCTATTACTTGTTCGGTCGCCTCATCTTCGGTTGGATCAGAAATGGCCTCGGCATCAGCAGCCGGTGTGTCCTTGATGTTCTCGATACCTCCCCACCATTCCCCAGTCCATACTCTGCTCTCCTCGCCCTGCAACGCCAACCCTAGCTCAAATGGCGTCAATACGGGCTTCCATAGCCCCTCCTGCTCCACGAGCCCGCTCTCCCAGCAGCCCACGACAACCCAGCCGTCGATCTCGGCGAAGTTGGCCAACTTTGCAGCGTTAAGCTTCCCGACGACGATGGTGTAGCTTTTCTTGCCGGCAGCCGCAATCTGGCTTTTGAGGGTTGAAATGGTAGACATGTAGTTCTTGACGGAGAGCGTATTCACTAGAATTCCGATGATGGATGCTGTTGCGAGCCGGATGACTAGAGCATACCTGCGACGGAGCATGCCGGGTGTTGCACTCGGATCTGGGGCCTCTGATGTGGTCATGTAGGGCGAGGAGGGGGTGGAATAGATGCGCAAGGAGGCGAGACGAGAAGAGAGTGTTAAGAGGAGTGAGGTAGGAGGCGTAGAAATATGGAAGAGGTGATATTCATTTAAATTGTAGTCGGCTTGACTTTCGGCTGAAATGATAAGCTTGCGATTTGGTATAGTTCCCGTTGGGTCTCGCACGACTTCGGTTGCGGTAACGTTTGTATACCCCTTTTCTCCTAACCGCTTGCGTATCGGCACCACATGCTCTTGGAACATGACATCAGCCATAAGGATTACATTTTCCGTCTTTTCGGGGAACTCCTTTTCGAATGTGGCGGCCACGGCGTCATAGTCTAATTTCTGTCTTGTAAAGATGTGTAGAACTGGTAACCTTGAGGTTGGGCTTAAGCATGCGCGGCCGTAGTGTACTACGCCGTCAGCATCTGCATGCTCGGCAGCGATCTCATCGACGCAGCAGGCACTATAAGACGTATCTGCGAGGATATATAACCTTTTTCTCTGCTCCTGCTCTCCTTCTTGTTTCTGGTTTGTAGAGCCTTCTCCTGCTTCGCTTTTCTCATTTTTTCCCGCTGGACGAGCCGTCGGCTTATCTAGTTCGGAGCTCAAAGCACCAACAACCCAAGGCGCGTCCGCAAGCATGGCGTCAGGGAACTGCAATGCGATCCTTCTCCAGCCATTCCGGTGAATCTCATCTACCGTCCGCGCGATCTCGTACACCTCGTACAGTTCGTCATCCGTCCTATGAGGTCTCTTCGCCCGCACGATCGTAGAGGATGACGTTGGGTCTTCGAGGAACGTGTGCTCTGCCGGAGTCGAAAGGACCGGTGGCGCGCTTAGGTCCGAGGCCATCGTTACAAGGGGAATCGGGTCCGAGGTCTCTAGGAAAGTAAACGGCGTCTTGAGTGTCTAGTCTGAGTGAGGGTTGGAAATTTTTATTTTGGGCTTTGGAGCTGTAGATCTAATGGAGGGGCAGAGGGGCAAGATGTAACCCAAAGATTCTATAGCGGGGTCTGCATTAGTGGGCATGGGGCGTATGACAAGGGTAGCTCTAGCCTACAACCACTGTTGTATTACTAACCTACTCCCTATAAGAAGAAGAAAGGGGAACAGGTCTAGGTAAGCCGTTTGAAGGTAGAGTGTTCAACATAAATCATATAGCACCCTACGATATGAATCAGCTACCAAGGTATGTATGTACATGACTTTCCTGTAACAGCTCGATTACTAAAACCAAATAACACCTTAGGGAACTTGATGATTCAGGGATGAAGAGAGGTAGTAGGTAGGTATCTATGTTGAAAATGCATACGCAACACTACGCAGTCTCCTAGTGAGAAATCTAAATCTCGTAGGCTCATGTCTATAATCTAAGAAACTAGGTACCTAGGTAGGTATCCTCTCCCATATGTACCAAATACCACGCCCTCGTATAAGGTACCTAGTCCACGCGTAAATATGTAGACGAAGCTGTGGAATCGGTTTCGCTAGAGCTTCACTTGGCCCGCGTTCAGCCGGTCCCAATCACTCTCGCCAAACTTGACATATCTCCCGTCCTTAAGCCAGAATAACTCGTCGTCTCCGACAAGTCTGGGATCCACTCCTTGAATTCTTAGCTCGTGCTTCTGCTGCTTAAGTGTACCCGTAACGGCCGCGGCGAGACCATCCCCTACTCTTAGGAAGATCGGCACTGCGTACTTGGGCAGCCGGTTTCTTGCGTGTTCGGCTAGCGACCGCAGTAGCGTGTCGTCGAGGGTTTTATTCAGCGAGAGGGCGACGCAACCAGCTCTTCCGTCGTGGTTTGGTAGCTGCACGCCGTAGACGTTGGCTTCTCCCACGGCGGGATGCGCACCTAGCGCCTCGCTGACTTCCGTAGTCGCCACATTCTCGCTCTTCCATCGGAACGTGTCCCCGATGCGGTCGTGAAAGTACAGGCGCCCCTCGCGATCCCAACTCACCAGGTCGCCAGATCGGAAGTATCCGTCGCCCTTCTTGAGCACGTCGCGAATGATCTTGCTTTGCGTCGCTTTCTGATTGTTGTAGTACCCCTGAAAGTCCTGCTCCACATCGGCCTGTAGTACGAACAGCAACTCGCCAACATCGCCACGCTTGGCTTGTCGGCAGAATCCCGTCTTCGGGTTGCGCCAAGGTGCATCCGTCTCCATGTCTCGCTCGACAATAGCAATCTGTGCCTTCACTAGCTGCGAGTAGAGCAGCCCAGCGCGCCCGATAGCACCACTGGCGAATTCGTTTCGGGTATTGTTCCAAGTGGCCAGACTACCCTCGGTCGAGCCGTAGAATTCGGCGATATTCTCAATGTTGAATCGCTCTCTGAATCTTTCCCAAATATCCGGCCGTAGGCCGTTGCCTAATGCTAACCGAACGTTATGCTTCTTATCCATATTCTCTCCCGTTGTCGGGTCGATTTCCGGGGGTGCTGCGAGGAGGTATCGACAAGTCTCGCCGACGTACTGAATCACGGTTGCGTTATGCTGGCGGACTTCCTTCCAGAATGTCTTGGTCGAGAACTTCTTGCCCACCGCAAACGTGCAGCCCGCTTCTAAGCAGTGGGCCATCCCCATGACGGTGGCTGAACTGTGATAAATGGGCATGCACTAACGTTGCGCTTGATCAGCTCGATTCCCCTACAGCATTATAGGGATGGACTTACCGTATAGAATATATCAGACGGTTTTGTGCCTAGCCACTTGGCGACAAACGAGGCAGCCAGCGTCAACTTGCCCCAAGACACGATCGCCGCTTTTGGTAGGCCAGTAGTACCAGACGTATAAATGAGAATGGCTAGGTCTTTGCTTAGCTGACCAGAACGAAGAGAATCCGATGGCCGCACAGGCTCCGTCGCGAGAACTTCGGTCCTCAACTCATCCGTTAAAATTTCGATTCGAAGATCCCCTAGTTTCTCACGGACAGAATCGTCTACGCTCGCAGCAACCTCTGGGTCGACTAACATGAGAACAGATTTTGCCGTGTTAACACAGTGAATCAAGGCTTGACCGGTCAAGTTGTAGTTGATAAAGGCGGGCTTCGCTCCTATGGACCACAGGCCGAAACAGATGAAGACGTAGTGGTCTGAGTTTTGAAGATCGACAGCAACGATATCTTTAGGCTTTATATCGAAGGCCTTCTGCAGCCAATTCCCGTACTTTAGCGCCATCTCGTAGACCTGGACGTAGGTCCATGACTTATCCTCGAAGAGAATACATGGCCGGTCTCGCGACGACTTGTTGTTCGCGGCTGCCTCTAGCACGTAAAAGGTATTGACACGATCATTTCGTTCTCGACGGATTTTTCGAAATAGAGACAGAACGGAGCCGCGTATCAGCGTTTTATCGTACCAAAAGCCTGTCTTAGCATTGAGATAGGCGAGCCCTGCCGCTGCAGCCGGCACAGCGACCCCCAGAGGAACTGTATCGAGAATTAGCAGGAGAAGTTGAATTAGGTCAGAATATGATCCCGTTGAACTGGGTTTCTAGTGTTAATATCCTAGAAATAAAAATAACTTACCTGGCATACTGCAACCAAGTAATAGCCACTTTAATGCATCAAGTAGCTGTTAGATGGGCTAGATGGGTAAAACTAGACAGGCATGATAGCCAAACTATGAAGGGAGGGACTTCTCGATTTTACGGCTGAGAGACTAAAACGATAGACTTAAAAAAGAGTTGGAAAAAAAGAGAAGGTAGGTATAATAAAGACTGCTTGTACCGCGAAGGAGATACGGCAAACAAATACAATGGTAGATGCGCTTGCTTTCGTTGGTGGGCCAGGTGGATTCCTCTTGAGATGCCTCCCGCAGGCTAATAACCCTGAATACCTACATGTAGGTATGTATCACGACGCATACCAGATGAAAATAAGCTATCGAAGCCATTCGATTAGGTATGTCTCAAACACTAAGGCTCCGACGGTGTCACTCTAGCCCCGGCGATCCGAAGACCGCGCAAGTGGCAAGCAGCAAGTATAGATACATATGTAAGTCGCATGTAGTCAGGTAGCGAAGGTTGGGCCACTGGACCATTGGCCGATCTCGAGGATACCCCTCCAGCCCTCGTCGCATTCGCATTGATTTCCTAATTGTAACAGTTGAACCTCGGTTTGCAACGTAGGCTTATTACATACCTAGGTACGGAGCCGCAAGTAATGCCAGTGCTGACCGAGGTCGCGAAGCGAATTCAAGGGAGAAGGTATCCACGCAGCTACGGTTCCTGGGTTCTCGAGAGACGCGATAAGACGTATGCATGCGTGTTTCGAACCAGCTCGTGTCTTTTAGCGAATCAGTGTTAACAAATTACATTCGACAAAAGCCATTATCAGATTCGAGCCTAGTTTGACGGTCTTGGAAAAAGCCACACGATCTAATTCTGAGGCTAGCGAGTCTGTCAATTTCCTCTCAGCTTCCCTAGCGACGCGAAGCGATAATGTCTCATGAGTGTTAAAATAGATAATGCTGCTGTGGTTGTATGGTACCAACTGCTCTTGTGCGAACAAACTGATGAAAAGTGAAAAGGGGGAAAACGAGTTGGTGTCTACCTACGTAGGTAGGTTACAGTTTATTCGTGACTCGACAAGCCGAACATTTTGATTCCAATATACTGGTATGAACTAAGGTCAGATAACAATTAATTGGTGTTTTTGGCATTGCATTGTCAGATTGTTTAAGTGCAATACAGAATACTGGGGAACCTTGACCATTGACAGGGATAGAAGCCGCTACTGCAACTAAACGAATTATCGGAATCGGAAAGCTTCCGTCTCTTTACATCTTGACATTTTTGCGACACGCTGGCACAATAGTCTACTTTACATACCTAGGCAGCTTCAACGACGCCATTGTTCCCGAACCCGAACCATGCTTCCAATAGGGTAGCACCGTTTTATATAGTCATGTCTTCCTCTTCTGAGAACCGACATGATGGTACTGTTCACCAACCCGAATTAGCTGCGTCCGCTGTCAGCAGCACCAGCACCAGCACCAGCACCAGCACCAGCAATACTCCGACAAACAATACCTCGAACCTATCGATGCGAAAGCTGCCACCCCCCGAGAAACCAGAAGACATTCAAAAACGATCTTTCATCGTCGGATCCTTTTGGTTCGTCGTGCTCTTCCTCGGCCTACCAATATGGTGGAAGACGACTACCATATACCGGGCAGAGCTGCCCCTGAACCAGATGATGGGCTGGGCTGACGGGAAGGTTGGTCGTCGTCCTTGGTTTATATCGCCGTGTCTACGTGTTTTAACTTGTCTCTCCTGTGAAGGCTTGCGATCCCGTATTCCCCATACGAATTGACATCGATGCGCCCGCCCTCCAAGATGAGGAAATACAGAACCTCGTGCAGATTACCAAGCGAGCCTTGGATACTACGAACGACTTTCCATCACATCGCTTGGAGCTCGAAATATCAAGATCGGCTAATATTATCCAAACGAATGATCTCGTCCGCGACTCGAACACTACACTCACGGTACGCCTCACCCCAGGCGATATTGCTGCATCTTTTCTCCATAGCCACGCTCCCATCCTCGAGATCACATACTCTCCAAATTCAATACCTCCAACCGGCGCCGTCACGTCCGACTTCGCGACGTACCTTGCGACGCAACTTCGTGAGGCCTTTGCTGAAGAGCGGGACGTTATGTCGTATCTATTCGCGACCTCTTCTATGCCTTCCGAACGACGACCGCAAGGCCCTCCTCAAGACGTCGCCTCGTCCTTGTCGAAACGAATGACGAGGTCATTAAAATACTCTAGGACTTATCATCTCACATTCTCGCTGTTTACGAGCGGGCCGGTTCCTAGTAGCTGGGATATCGATTCTGCCATTGATGAATATATGAGACCCATACTAGACATGCTTGGGCCTATTCACAACTTCACCATCGATACACAGGTGCAGCTCTATGCCACGCCCGGCGTGCAGTCGCAGGTGCTCTCTAAGGAAGATCTATCTAGCTTCATCAACGCCGCCGAGTGGCCGTTATCGCCCTCCATAGGAGGTGCGCCAACAGTCAATTTTATCGTATTCATCGGCAACCAAACTATTGGCTCCGTTCCAGAAACGGGAGCCTCTCAGTCCTGGCTTATGCCGCAATGGGGCTCCGCATATCTCTTGCCACCCCCTTCCACGAACCATGTTCCGTCCGAACTATTAAAACAACCCGTACTGACGTTTACTTCACACCTACTCTCGCTCCTCGGCACGCCGCAGTCGGGGCCATTGCCGATGCGTCTATCGACACTCACACGCATTCGATCGGTAGACCTGCTCCTCCGAGCATCTTCTTCGCTAGGATCGCTAGCCCGTCTCTCGTTGGCTCTACCCAGCATCTCCATCCCCTCCAGTGTCGCGGATGGTGTGGCCAAGTCTATGTACCACCTACAGCTTGCGTGCTCCAACCTAGGCGGGACCGTTGGACTCGAACACGCGCGCATAGCCGAGGCGGAGGCGGAGCGTGCGTTCTTCGAGAAGAGCATGGTTGGACAACTTTACTTCCCCGACGAGCACAAGGTTGCCGTATACCTACCACTGCTAGGACCCGTGGGGGTCCCTCTATTCATTGGCCTGTTGAACCAGGTCAAGGCCTGGAAGAACGCAAGAAGAGAAAAAGCAAAGACAGCATGAATGAATATCACGATTACAAGAGCTATTAGAAGTTTTGGCACTCCTGTATGAAAATAGCCTTGAATTAATGCCTCCGATTGGAGTTATGGGTGTACCATGATACGATAGAAATGGAATGCTATTCCGCTGACGCCAGCATTAAGAACGACTACCTATAGCTGGTACCCCGATTCCCCAACGCAATACCGCCAGTTCTGACTTCTGTATTATGAACACCACTGCTCTAGGATAGCAGTCTATTTGCAGAAGTTCTCCATCCGGGATGACACAGGCACACAGAAACATGAATGAATGCAAAACAAGACGTCGGGTCACATCTGTCAAGCCGTACCCGTCCCAAGCACCTAGTTCCGGTACACCACACCGTCATTAGTTCGAGCACGATCCAATGAAACTGGGCAAGTGACTAAGATTACTAATTTCAGCTCCCACTTGTCCTTAATGTACACGGATCTCTATCTAGATACGTGTTCGCCAGTATCACAAGAGGTCATAATCTCAGAATTCGGAGTTTAACAAGAGCCCGTGTGAGAGTCTAGTCTTCTATCCGTATAGTATATATATATATGTCGTTCTCACCCTTCTCGCATCATAAAATTGCTTCTCTATCCCAGATAAACTGTCATCGTTGATAGGTAGGTTACTCCTCTCGAAAAAAGCAAAAAAAAGCAAAAAGGAGGCGCCAGATTTCATGTCTGTGAAATGGGGAGGCTCCAATGTAACCCTAGACTAACACGCGTTCCTCCATTATATCTTCGCTAGCACGTTCTCGTATGCGTGGGCCGCTTACATAAGACACGCATTACTACGACAAAAGTCTTACCTTGCATTGGGTAAGCCTTAAATAGCCTTAAAGCCGTGCGTGCTCACCACCGAATTCCCGGCTTACCGATGAATCGCAGATCGACCGCTCAAAAGATATGAATCTCTCAGTGCCCGAGATCCCCGCAGCGGCCGCAGCCGTCTGGCCGATACGACCGCTCCTGGGCATGCTGCGGTCGGCATCGTGGACGCAGCTCCTCGTCCCGGCCGTCGTGGCCTACCTCGGCCTGTGCCGCGCGCTGAGGTTCCGCCGCGAGCGCGCCCTGCGCAGGCGGTTCGGGTACCCGGACCGCGCGTCGCTCGCGCGCATGACGGCGGAGGAAGCGCAGCAGATCGTTCATTTTCTCTCGTCTTGGGAGTTCCCGCTGTTCAATTTCTTGGCTCTCGAGTTTGGGCTGTTCAAGGTTAGTTTCGGGGTGCGGGCAGGGCAGTTGTACCGTACTGTACTGTACTGTACTGTACTGTACTGTACTGCCCTGTGAGACTTTTGGGAGGTGTAGGTATCGCTAACGCGGAAGCGGGTTAGACGTACGGCGTTGAGAGTATAAGCCGCCTGCTGCTGGCCACGGGTAACTTGACGGACCCGGTGAAGAGCCTGAAGAGGTAAGACCAGCTCATTTTTTTCTGTTGCGAATGTGCTACAGCTACCCGACGAGACCAAAGAAGTTTCAAGCCTTGCTACCTTCCAAATCCTCATCACATCACATCGTACCATGTTCTTTCTAGCCGGCCACGTGCATAAGCCACCGACCGAGATGTGTCGCCGCCTTAAGCCTGAAACTAAATATGCGATAGATTCGAAGACACGGCGGCCATGATCGGCGAGTGGCTGCAGAACCCTCCTACATCGGAGCGTGCCATGCGAGGCGTCGCGCGCATGAATTTCCTGCACAGCAAGTACGTCAAGGAGGGCACCATCTCCAACGCCGACCTGCTGTACACGCTCTCCGTCTTCGTCACCGAGCCGCCTCGCTTCTGCCGGCTGTACGAGTGGCGGGCCCTGAACGAGATGGAGTACTGCGCGTACGGCGTCCTCTGGAAGAGCGTCGGCGACGCGATGGGTCTCGAGTACAAGGGTCTCCTCGCCCGCGCGGAGTCGGGATGGCGCGACGGCGTCGAGTTCGCCGACGATATCGGGGCTTGGGCTAAGGCTTATGAAGTAGTCGCCATGAAACCTAGCCTCGTATGCGCCAAGCCGGCGAGGGCCCTCATTCCTATGATCACGTACTGGACCCCTGAATTCGCGAAGCCGTTTGCCACAAAGGTCGTAATCAGCCTCCTGGGTGACAGGGTGCGCGAAGCCTTTATGTAAGTTTGCATGCATTTGCCCCGTATTCCCTCGTGTTGGAGATGAGGTTACACATAGATCATGGGTTACATTCGGTCCCGTCGTCTCCCCTTTTAATCCCTTCCCCTCTTATGCATACAGTATCACATCACGTGGCGGTAACCAGATTTACCAAGTACGCTGACGTTATTCCAAGGCTACCCGAGCCCGACGTCGTCGCGGGTGCGACGGTCTACACGTTACTCGCTCTCCGGCTCTTCGTCTTGCGGTACCTGACGCTACCACGCTTCTTCCAGCTCAAGCGGCTGAACGACCCGGACCCCCGGACGGGCCGGATGACGCAGCGGATCCCGTACGGGAATTTCCCCTTCTACATCAAACCCACGCTCTGGAACCGCTGGGTCAGCCCCGCGGCCTGGGCCGTCTGGCTGCTCGGCGGCAAGGTGCCGGGCGACGACCCCGACCAGTTCATGGCGCAGGGCTACCTCTTCTCCGACCTGGGTCCTCAGAACCGCGTGGGACTGGGGGTCGAGGAGATGGAGGCCGACGTTTCGAGGATGCGAGAGAGCTTCGGGCGGGGAGGCTGCCCTTTCGGGTAGACTCGTTGATCTGAAGGACTGAAAGCAATACTTGATAAAACTATCTGGACAAATCTGTTTAAAGTTATTTATCCTCTGAATGCAACCTTTCTAAGGCTTATATCGAGGTAAAGAATCAGAGCACTAATGCTACCACGTTTAGCATCGTCATGGTACCAAAGGCACACAACTTATACTAGGAACCAACGGGACATTATAGTGAGTAGAGTTAAACTAAGTGCCTACCTTATACGCCCGCAAAAAAAGGGGGAAAAAAAAGAGAATGATCTTAGAACATGCCATACGACCCAACATACCTCCTATAAAGGTAGAATTAAAAAACTAAGGATTGCTCACTACTGGAGTCGAACCAGTCATCTCCTCATTGCCATTCTCAGTAGAATCCAAGATACTAGTGAGGCGCATTACCGCTGTGCCAAGCGAGCCTCGTGTCGTGTTGAGCGATGAATGTCCATCATACAGGATCAGGATTGGCTGGTCTAATTTACTTCCATGACCCTACCCATTGAGGAACAGTGCCCGGGCGATTAATCCGGGGGCCTGTTGGTTGAATCTCTGCTCTGCCTACTTGTCTATTTTCATTCATCAATTTGTGGCATCTAACGGGCATTAGCAATGCCAAGTTCCCTATTCAATATACTGATACGAGAAGCTTAGCGTGAAGGAGACCGGCAAGACTCAGCTCAGCTCGGGCTTGCCGATGCGTGATGAACGAGCAAATGTGAATGAAGTTTGGTATGATTGGAGAGATATGTAACACAGACTTGGAGCTTGGTCTGTTCGGATAGTGCTGGGTTAGGTATCTCGTAAGTAGTGCCGAAGGTCACAATCCATCTTATTACCTAAGGACCGTAAGTAGCAACAACTCGTAATTAGCTAAGAGATATTGATAATAAGTATATCGGGTACTACGTTTCATTGACATCGGCTAGTTTGCATATATACGTAGGCCGCAACAGCCGCAGATTGTTCAGACCTGCCGCTTGAAAATAGTAAAGCGGCCGATGAACCGGACCGTTCCATGGATGCGACAAGCAAACAATCTCCAAATAATGGAATGGGACTGGGGCGTTGGTCCTTTGACGAACTACTCCACCACGGTATTGAACCTGAAATGAGATACGACGTGCCGTTATTGGCCTGCCTCGTGGCGGTGTGGGTGTTGCGAGCGCACGAGCATTGTTAAAATATGACAGATCAGTTTCTCGGACCTGCTCGTTTTCTCCGACTGGCGAGGAAATGCTTAGTAAACGTCAATCGACGTTGGCAAGTCGACCACGAGGCAATTTCTAGCGATCAAGCCAGCAAAAGGGGGTGGGGAATTGGGGGGAAAATGACATTATATATATACCAATGTGCTCTAAGAGTAAATCGAGGTTTGTGATAAAGTATTGTATGCTGCGAATGAACTAAAAAGGCTTCGATATCAACGGATCTAGCGTAGCATTCGGATCATCAAGTGCAGGTTTCCGATGTATACGACAAGGGGGCCTACGGTATGAGAACGTGGCAGCCATGGCAAACAACCTTATTAGTTTGGTGGCGGCTTATGTGCAGAGGCCGGCAACAACAGGATGATCCAATGAGGCGGAACATAGGACTCGGAGACCTGGTAAGCGGGAACGGGTATGGAACGAGGAGACCCTGGTAAAAAAGAAGTGTGGAATTGCACACTCACCACATACTATGCACTTTGGCATCATCTCCAATTTGGAGATATTATCATTCAGAAGGTAAACCGTCTGATATATGTACAGTACAGCCTGTACAACCCCAGACCTCCCAATAGTCGGCTGAACCGATATCTCAGGTTGTTCACAAGGCCCGAGACGCTCTCTCAACGGCTGGCGTACGAAGTACTCAACATTACCATATCTACCCCTGCATGCCGTACATCATCACCGTACCTGAACTACACTATGTTCGGGACCATACCTCATCTCCTACCTTCGTACATATAACATGCATAAACATATGTAGTATATATGTATGGAACAAGCGTCCGTGTCGAATCATCATCAATCCCGGCGTTAGTATGCTAGTATGCTAGCGTATAACTCAAATACCCTCCCCTTTCAATGGCAAGCGGCAACTAAATGCGGTGTACCGCATAGGTCTTGGACACCGACGGGCTCCAGTGCTCTTCGCCCGTTAAGGGGAACTTCTGCGGGTTCGATGACTGGTCATTTGGCATTTATCATCTTATCCTACCAGCCTGCCAGCCTGCCAGCCTACCGGTACATACCTTCAGCTGGTCCCCTCTTCCATAAACCGGAGAGAATATCTACCAATATCCTTCTCTGTACATAGCATAAGATTTTGGAGAAAGTCAGAACCTTCTCATCTCTCGTAATCTACCTCGCTTAATAACCGATAGCCAGAGTGCGAAGCGTCATACATTCCACCGAGTGAACGAGTAAGCAAGTAGCCGCGTACGGTAGCAAATACCTACCTCCTAGCATGTCTGATCCATCCGCCAAGACGGCAGCGTCGGCCACGACACCAGAGGCCAGCACGGCTGCTTCTGCGGATGCAACGACAGCGACACCGGCAGCGGCACCGAAATCGCCGGTGTCAACACCACTATCAACACCACTACTAGCAGCACAGAAAGCGACAGCCACAACGTCAGCAGACACTCCGCCGTCGGCGGCATTAGCAGAGACGACGGAAACTACGGCGCCGACCGATGCTCCCACACCAGCGGCCGAGGATCCTGATATTCTTCCGGCGTCGCATTGGACTCAAGCAGCTGTAAGCCAACCTTCCCAGTAGGCGGTGACCCGTCAAACTCTTGTACATCAATTAACATGCTACACCTTAGCAAGTCAATGGGTCCGACGAAGATTCATCTTATGGGGATGACATTATTAGTTCGACCGCGTCGCTGAGTTCTAGCATCCTTGATTATCGGACATTACATGGTCGCACATTCCACAGCCAACGTGGCAATGCCG
The DNA here is from genome assembly GCA_902806565.1 of Hypoxylon rubiginosum. NCBI lineage: Eukaryota > Fungi > Ascomycota > Sordariomycetes > Xylariales > Hypoxylaceae > Hypoxylon > Hypoxylon rubiginosum. The sequence continues at coordinate 44,803 of CADCXA010000057.1, read as the reverse complement.
AGTCCTGGTACGACCCTTTTTTCTAACTCGCCCGTGCTACTAATATGAAGCTTGTTGATGCTAATTCTCGTCCTAAGGAACCCTAACGATACCCAGCATAATGAGTCGATGGAAATCCTGTGAGCTCCCACTCTACAGCTTATCCCCGGATATTTCCGTGCTAAAACCTGGTTGATAGCCATCACGCCTCGACTCTGATGCAGGGTGGCAAACTCTTCCTAGCTCCTCTCGGTGACAATGTTCAAGTAAGAGAATCCCTATTGCAGCTTCGTTGCACGGCTGTTTGCTGAACATATTGCAGAACGTCCTAGACGTAGGCTGTGGTCCAGGTGAGTTTCACGACACGAGACAGTTTTCTCATTTTCGACTCTGCCCGCTTATTAACTTGAGAACTTCGATGTAGGAATATGGGCAATGTAATCATCCCGCGCTTACTTTCGGTAAATGCCAACCCGATGCTAATGCGATATAGTGACTTTGCCGACCAGTACCCTGGTGCTGAGGTCGTTGGTGTCGACGTCTCACCCACGCAGCCGCAGTGGATTCCGCCAAATCTCAAATTCGAACATGACGACGTGTCACAACCTTGGACATACAAGCCCGATACCTTTGACTATATCCACATGCGTTGGCTCGTAGGTAATATTGAAGACTGGTACGAGCTCTTCAAGGAGATCTTTAGGGCCCTCAAGCCTGGCGGGTACTTCGAGAGTAAAGAGTCCTCGGCCATCATCACCAGCGACGACGGCACGGTTACCGAGGATTCCGCTCTGAGTCAATGGGGCAAAGTATTTAATCAGGCTGGAAAGAAGTGGGGCAGATCATTTCTCATTGTTGAAGACGATATCCAAAGGAAAGCCATGGAAGCGGCGGGATTCGTCGACATCAAGGAGTATCCATTCAAGGCGCGTATGAATGACCGACGTGACAAATGGCATATGACTAACCTCTTAGCCACAGGCACCGTTAGGAACGTGGCCAGCAGATGAGAAAATGCAAGAGCTTGGCCAGTTCCTCCAGCTTGCTCTCTATCAAGATATCGAAGGTACGGGGCTACCTATATACAAACATCAGCTTATCATTCTATCCAGTACTGACTTCATATATAGGGTTCGTGGTGAAGACGTGGAGCGCTATAATGGGATGGAGTATCGAAGAGATTCAAATTTACGCCGCACATCTGCGCCGTGAATTGAGGTCGAGGACTATTCACCCTTACTACATCCAGAAAGTAGTAATCGGTCGAAAGCCAGACGTCGGCGAGGTTCCCCCTTGATGATGAACACGATTCATTTGATCTTCAATATGCGTTCCTGTCTTGGCTGCGTGGCGGCTTTTGGCACAGGCATCTTAACAGAAGCCTACGCAGTAAGTCCAGGTTTGCACACTTCCGTCTACTTATACGGCTTTTCAACGATGGACCTAGATATTTTCCACTATTTTCTTGCCACGTATATATAACTTGGAGAACACTGTTGGATATTGCAGAATACGAAATAGTTGGTAGTTCAGCATCTCAGCTACCTTCTAGTATACCTTGGCACATCGGCTTCATACCATTCAAGTAGATAATACTATTATCTTTGGCCTGATCATCGTCTTGGCAAATACTGAAGTGTTACATCTTGGCTGTAGCAGTTTAACTAAAGGTAACTTGTCAGAAGTTTGGGGTGATTTAAGCAAGAATAACGAACGCAACGTATTTGAGAGTGGATGTTGAACAATAACTTTAGAAAGAGTTATTTGTTGCGTGTAGCTTTGGTCGTTCAGTCTTGTCTCGAAGCTTCATGGTGTAAGACTGGATAGAGATCAGCACGCCACGCAGTAATGAGCAAGACCCAATCCTCAGAATTAAACGGCAACGTATCTGCATGCAGGCGGACGCATACCAGCCTGCATCAAGTACAGTACATTTACATTACCATTACCATTACATCCAACCACATATCCCTAAGTGGTGTTACTCAATACTACATATTGCCCCTATTCTCTCATATATGTACCTAGATTGGTAGGAGGTAGCTATCCAGCGTGAGCTACCCGGACGAATACCCCACATCCATCATGCCCCCTTTAACCTTTAACCTTTAACCTATACTCATTAGCAGCATCTTGCCCTTAATCCTCAAGTAAAAAAATTAATAATTCATACTTCTAGACAATTTCATTTCAGGAAAGCAAGCCTCCAACTTGGAGTCAATTGAGCAAAGTCATCACATTTTCCTCCTATATTCGTAGTGTACCTTCTTCAGAACCTTCAACCAACGTATCAATATGGACCTTCTGCGCGGAGCCGACGGTCATCAATCTGCTACTGACCGGGCGCAGCAGCATCAAATTGGACCGATTCTTCGCAGCATTGACGAATTTGTGGGAGCAATTCTCGAGCAAAATAACGTCGCGGTGCAGCAGCACACTGCTAATTCCGACGAGTCTTCACTTCGTTCTTACCAATCGGTACTACTGAAGGATTTCAAGGATATGATGACCACGGTCCAGAGGAAGGTGTCCAAGGCGACTCACGAGGTAGGACTGAAGCTAGGATCCAACACCCAGGCCGATCGCAGCCAGGTCGTCACCGATTCACCTTTGGATCTTCAAGATTTGGTTGGAGTCGATGCGGGAAGCGACCTGAACCGATACCTAGGCCGCGTCGAGCTGAACGGCAAACAGCGTTATAAGCTTCGCGACTTCACCACCGGGGTCGAGGACTTCCAGATAACCGTCGACGGCAGCCCCGATCCGGTCTTGCCCCAGAGCCCGCAAGGTCCCTTGGTGGTTTTGCTGCCGACGCTGCGCAACGTCTGGGTGCTGCAGCACGCCTACGCGAAGCTATCGCACCACAAGGAGAATCTCATCAAGCGGTACCTCGCCGACGTCGACCCCGGCGCCGAAGTAAGCCGCAAGTTCCTGCGCGACTACTACGAGGAGATGAGCTTGGCCAACCTTCCGTCCAAGAGGAAACTCGGCAACCTGCTCGACGTGAAGCGCTCGTCGTACAACCACGAGACCCACGATCTCATGCTTGTCCTCGTCTTCAAGGACCGGGACGGTAGCCTGCAGTACGTGGAGCCCGTTACCGGCAACATCATCGAAGGTATAAGCCAGGCCAATGACGACTCGTACCTAATCCTACCAATGGTCGAATCGAACATGAAGAAGGTGTACGACGTATATCGGTCGGTTAGAAAGGCAACGTCAGAGCAACGTCGAGCAACCAAGGATAAGGAATTCGCAGCTGCGCTAAATGCAGGTCTACAAAAAGACGTGATGGAGCGGCTACAGAAGCAGTTCAGCTCGATTGGCGGTATGGAGTTTGGCAGCACGAATGGCAAGGTTGGCAGTAGCGGCAGCAAGCGTCGCCGTATGCTAGATGATGATGAGGGAAGAAAGTAGATGAGATTGTTCAGTTGGCCATAAGCATCTCCGGGATAGTAGAGTTTATTGATCGCTCTAATGTACCTATATAGGCACCTAGGTAGATACCCATGCACATAGCTATACGTCCTAACGCTGTTCCAACTGAGGTCGCAGCTCTCTGAGTTCTGTCCCCGTCGCCAATGGAGCCACGACGACTTCGTCGGCCGGGTCCGCGTCTGCAGGATCCTCCCAGCCCTCACGATTGTCATGCACGAGCCTCACGAACCCGATATCGAGTATCAGCGAAGCGACGCAAAGACCCACCGCGAAGTATAAGGCCCCCCTATAACCCGTCACCGTGTCGTGACTCTTGCCCACCTCCGATTCCACGGTTGACGCGAACCCAATCCCGAGACTAGAACCGTACAAATTTAGCGACCCTATCAACGAGCCCGCGACGCCCTGCTGCTTCCGGCTAACGGAGTTACTAGCGATGATCTGGGCCGCCGTGTAGGTTAGGTCGGGCGATAGCGCAGACATTATAGTACTCGGGAAAACCTGGGCCCAGTACGATTGCTGTTCCGGCATGGTGGCGATGAGAATGCTAGCTACTAGCATGCAGAAGGCTCCCATGGCCAATATCCACTGTGCCGACACCCGAGGGATGAGGTACGCTGCTAAAAACGTGGCGGCGACACCGCCGAGGCCGAACGGCGTCCAGCCCACGGCGAATTGCATCGGCGTCCAGTGGCGGATCTCTTGTAGCCAGAGGACCGTGTACCAAAAGAGGGCGCCGGCCGCCATGAAGTTCATAAGAACGACAAATATCAATGGTGTGAAGGACGGCGCCTTGAATATGTTCAACGGCATGATTGGGTCAGATGCGTAATAGCGCCCCCAGATATAATATCCGACGAATAGGGCTAGAGAGACGACAAGAGTGGTTATGATCATGGGGTGTGACCACCCGACGGCTGGTGCTTGGCTAACGAGGAGAGGGTTGTCAGGATGATTCCACCTAGGTACCGACGGAGATGACTTACTTCCACACGACATTGAAAACAATCAACCCGCCTAGAGCGAGGAAAGATCCAATCCAGTCAATCTTCCCGTGAGGGTCAACGGGCACTTCTCGCGGTAGAAGGGCCCACAAGGCACCCGTAACTACCAAGGTCATAGCCGCACTGTTCGCACGAGTTAGCAGCCCTCACAATAGACTTCCGAGCTTGCACCTACATGAACACGAACATCCAGACCAAGGACGTGTTCTCAACGAACCCTCCGGTGATAAGGGCGCCTATGTAGCCGCCTATCGGCGCAGACGCGCCGAAGAAGGCCAAGCTCAGGTTCCTCGTGAACCCGGGCGGGTTGGTGATGCCGATCATGGCGACGGCGTTGGGCATGATGAAGGCGCCTCCAATGCCGGACATGGCGCGCATGACGTTGAAGGCGATGAAGTTGGTGCAGAACCCGCATACTAGGGTAAATACGATGAGGAACAGACTCCCCAGTAGCAGCATGTTCTTGTGCCCGTACACGGCTCCGAAGCGGCCGCTCACGAGGACGAATGTTCCTTGGGTGAGACTTTATTGTAGGTACATTTTTTTAGCAACTAGGTACTACTGGATTCGTACATTCAATAGGTACGGTGCAATCACGTACGGGTAGGATGCGCCGACCCAGTTGGCGTGGACGCCCGAGACGCCGAGCCTGCGGCTTATCTCGAGCCCGCCGGCTATGCCTATCAGGTTGCAGATCATCTGCATGAGGTTGCAGGCGACGATGAGAGTCGTGATGCTGAGCCGGCGCCCTTTATTCGCGACGTTGAGCGGGGCGACGTCGAACACGCGCTGGATCTCTTCGGTCGGCGTCGCCGGCGCCTGGTGAGCTTGAGGAGGGGGGTCGTCGTCTTTGCGAGCTGGATGGACTAGTGCGTCGTGCGACGTCCCCGAGGGCGCTACGGTTTCCGGGGTGGTCACGGAGGGTGTTGCGGCACCGGGGGTAAGTTCGTGATGGATTACAGAGTGCAGAGACATTTCGATGCTAATGCTGATCAGAGAATATATAAGGTAGGAGAAAACGCATTCACAGTCTCAATTGCATTGTTCAGCTTTTACGAGGAATGGTGAGGGGAAATCGTCGAGTTCACGATAGCAGGATGGTACTGTATTTAACAATCCGTTAAGCCGATCTCGTTCTTGATGGCCCGGCTAAGCGGGGCTTCTCCTATTATTGAGGCGATGATGCTAATGATGTTGTAGGCCCGGTACCGCTGCCCCGTTACCGGCTGTCGGCTACATGTAATTAATGGACGGAACAGTTCCGGGAATAAACAATCATGAGCTCCTCTAGAGCCTAAGCCTGAGCCTGAAGAAAGAAAGGGGAGGGGACAATAATGCTACATCTACGAAGTACCAAGTCCTCGTTGAGTATCCCAAACCAGGCGTCCCCAATTCCGATTTCACACAAGTTCAATAGCCGATACAGCGGTAGCGCCAGCGTCGACTGTGAGCACGCTCCCGGTAATCCAGCGGGCCTGCTCGCTAGCCAGAAACCTCACGGCGGTCGCGCAGTCCCACGCGTTGCCCTCCGTCCGTAACAGGCTCCGGTTCCTACGCGCTTCCCGGGTTTCAGGGCTCATGCCCTTCGTGTACATCATAGGGGTGTAAAGCATTCCTAGCCGGATCAGCTCGCCGTAGGAGAGATCTGACGAGGGATAGGGTAAGGGTTATGTAGGTGAGTACTTACCTGGACAGACGCAATTCACCCGAATGCCGTCCGATGCATGATGTGCCGCCATGGCGCGCGTCATGTTCAATACGGCCCCTTTGCTCGTCGGGTACAGCAGGTGGGGAGTGCCTCCTACCAATCCCGCCACCGAGCCCATGTTGACGACGCTCCCTCGGATTCCGCCCGGCGACTCGTCGTTCTTGCGCATCTCGGGCACGGCGACCTTGACCATGTTCGCCATGCTCGTGATGTTTATGTCGAGTCCGCGACGCCACTGGTCCAAGTCAAATTCCGTCGCGGTCCCCTTGGCTCCCATGATTCCCACGTTGTTGACTAAGATGTCGACGCGCCCAAACGTCGTCAATGCCGCTTCCACTATGTCTTGACAGTCGGAAGGCTTCGTGACGTCGCCCTGGCAGCTGATGCTTCTCCCTTTGCCGTCTGACTGTACCATGGCGCTGGTAGTCTCCGCCCATGCTAGGTTGAGGTCGGCACAGACAACCGATGCGCCGTCCTCGGCCAGCAGGATCGAAATAGCTCGGCCATTACCGAGGCCGTCGCCTTCGCACCCTGCTCCTGTCACAATGGCAACCTTGCCGGCGAGAGACCGCGAGGGCCGCGGGGGGATGTTGTCCGCAACTAAAGACGAATTTAGCGGAATTCAAGTTTGAGAGATATGCTACAACAACTCACGAGTTCTCCTTTCCGTAGTGATTGTTCGCCTATTTGCCAAATACGGTACATGATATTCATGATATTGGGATTGTGGAAGCGTAAATCTATGCGCGCCGCAATGGTGGTTTGGTCGTCTGGGAGGGGTTAAGGAGGGGGCGGTCTTCGAAATGAACGATGAGAGTGGAGAATAGCATCGATGCAAATGCGCTCTAACATGACGAGATGACATCTTTTATAATCTAAATATTTGAAAAACTTACTACTGCAGTGGGTAAGTATTTAGCGAGGTTTGGAGTTTCTCATTGCCTTAAGGAATGAGTGGGAAGTTGTCAGGTCTCGTTAAACTGTCAACTGAGAGGGGTTTGCTCTCCAACTATCCCTTGTTGAAGCTATTCGACCAATAACGACCATTTTTCTATCTTGGCTACATGTATGCACTAGACCGAAGACAAGATTCTAAGTCATCAGTATGTCTTAGTTGTTGATAGAGGTTATTCATGCAGCTATTGTCTAAGCTAATTCACTATTCCCGACGTACTTTTGAGTAGTGTATGGGAAGGTCTACCCGCTTCTCCTCGATGGCCTCCTATATGCAATATAGGGTTATGTGGGGATATCGGTGTAATTGTAGATGTCTATTGCTCACCCGAAGTTGCTTCTAAGTCAATTGTGTCATGCACAGTTGGGCAGGAAGAGAAATAAGAAAACTGAGGCTTAACTTCCACCTACCAATCTAATCGTTCGAGCCTGCAACTTATGCGCAACCTCCATAATCGCCTCTCCATGGAAACCACAGCGTCTAGAAGAGGGACAGTTGGCACCTACTGTTGCCGGTAAGTTAGTAACAAAAGCCTTGCATGCCTCCTTCGGATCTATGCTGCTTCTAAGTGGGAACAAATAGAAACTGCATGTGGGAAAGAAACTTTTACTCTTTAGCGCCAAGTCTACTACTAGACATCGCCGGGTGATGTTTTTGCCTTCTCCTTCCGAGTTTTACAGGAGGACATGAAGAAAGAGCCATTAGAGGGGGTTTATAAAAGGTAGAGTGCGAGCATGGACTCGAAAACTTTCCCAGACTCTCGTTGTCTTTTTTTCTTCATCCTTTTTTCTCTCAAACCTCACCTGAGAATTGCTCCCTACTTCTTTAACCATACTATTTTGCCATAGGTCCCTACTGAACCTAACTATCTTACTGCTTTAACAACTTCAGAACGAAGACATTACCGAAAACAACAAAGTCCAAGCCCATGTCTACCTCCTATTCTCAGTCTATGGTGCAGTGACTAGAGACAAATACTGAAAAGCAATTGCATCACACGTCTTGTGAGATGACTTCGCTCTACCTAACGACCATCTTATCAAACCCTTCTTCTTCTACGAATGCATATCGCTATTCGAGGAACATCCATTTCAGGGCTGGTCTGTGGTTTGCCTCGATCAGCAAGCACGGGTGGCAGAAGGCCTTGAGACATTGTGTGGCACGTCCTATATCGTGCATTCGTGAACGAATCGACTATAGACCACGCCACTACACGACGCTGTCCACTTTTACCACACAGGGAAGCGTCCAGAAATATCGGTTCAGATTTGACCCATTAAGTCAAATGTTAATGCGGAAGGCTGCGGCGAGGCCTTCCGTCTCGCCTCTGGAGCTCAGTTAGAAGCTCAGGACCATGACCGGCACCTTTGCTGTACGTAGCTCTCGCTCTTGATTGAAACCACAGATACTAATATATTGCCTATAGTACGCAGACTGGTGGTGACAAGGTCAAGTTCGACAAGACTGCGCTTTCATTCACGGCCCCGATGCAATTGGTACCTGACGACCATGGTCGATATACATATTCAGTTGGCCGTAAAGTATACCCGTACACCAAACACTCCTGGAGCCGCAGCGTAACTGGGAATTCCAACCCTTTGAGGGCCTGCGCACCTCGAAGTCGAATACTCGACGCGCCCCAAACTCGTCGAGGGACCCGACGGCCGACGGCCGACTCCGGTTCCTACTCCTCTCGATGTGGCGGTATCGCTACACCTGCAAGAATGTGATTGGACGGATGTCGCGCGACTGCATCGGCGACCTAGCCATCTGCCTCACACCGAGTTCTGTGACGAGGAGTACCGCAACATATATTATAACGGCGACCAGCGCAACTTCAATCACATGCTCGACGGCGTCGTCGATGAGGCGCTCGATATCGCCCAAATCGACAAAAAGCCAAGGACGCCGACGTGCGTACTAGGTGCTCGTGGTGCCCGACAGACTTCCAGGTGCTGGCCTCCCGGTACTCGACGCCGTAGATGAGGGGCCTGGCAGTGTTGTTGGCATTGGTTGTCGTGTTGGTCTGAATAGGGGGCTGGGTTCAAAACAAAGGGGCTCAGTGCCTTAGGTACCTACCTTTAAAGAGCTATATTTCTAGCATCAATAACAACCGTCTAACTATCACCGAAGTCTTGGGAGGCCAACCTACATGGTATATGTAAGATGACGACTCGATATCTATCTCAAGATGTGAGAGTCCATAATGTCTCATGGCATTACTATATGCCGATATACTTTAGATTCTCATTGGTGTTGGATCCAATGCCATAAACCTATTATACAAACTGTGCACACTACTTTATAGAATTAACTTGTAAGTGATTATATATCAGTAGACTCCTTGAAAGCGGATTATGGCCCCCTGAACGCAGCTAACGTAGGATCCTACTATGCACCAAGGAAATAGCAAGACCAATCGCACCCTTTCATCCCATGGACGTAAGACGATCCGCAAAGGATCTAACTCGAAACCCCTGTAATTTATATTCTCTCAAATATGCTCTCCGATGCGTTGGATACGATGTGTGGCATGTTTTGAGACACAGGATTCCAATGGTCACGATATCTAGTGTCACGCATGTGGACGCGTACCTAACATATAAACTGCCACAAGTGACACGATGTGCAACTAAAAAATTACTTCATTTATTCTGAAACTGGAAGAGGAGGAGTGATCTTAAACTCTTCGGTCAAGTTGCCCAGCATGGTCAATATAACTGGTACGTTGCTTCGCTCGCCGAGAATGACAATACCGATACCTAGGTAGGTACGCTTTCGTTCGTTCATTGCTGACCTAGCACTATAGCTCCCCTCCGCATAGGCTACGTCCTGTTCCCGGCCTTCACGGCCATGGACGTGTTCGGGCCGCTGCAGGTCCTGAACCTCGTCTCCATCACCCACAACATGACGCTGTCGCTCCTCTCCACGGACCTGGAACCCGTGAGCGTCGACCGCACCATCGTAGATGGGGTGTCAGGAGGCATGCTGGGGTCGTCCGCGTCGCCCGACTTCACGCAGTTTGTGCTGCCGACGCACACCTTCTCGGACGCGCCGGAGGAGCTTGACGTCGTCTTCGTGCCGGGCGGCGCCGGGGCCCGCAACGTCAACGGCACGCAGCCGCACGTGGACTGGCTGCGGCGGCGCCTCGCCGCGGACGACGACCCGCAGCAGCAGCAGCAGCAGCTAAAGTACGTCATGTCGGTGTGCACGGGGGCGTCGCTGGTGGCGCGCACGGGCCGGATCGCGGGGCGCAACGCGACGACCAACAAGGCGGCCTTCTGGTGGGTGCGGTCGGTGGAGCACGCCGAGGACGTCAACTGGATCGCCCGGGCGCGCTGGGTCGTTGACGGCAACCTCTGGACTAGCTCGGGCGTCAGCGCCGGCACCGACATGACGCTCGGCTGGGTCGAGCACATGTACGGGCGCAACGAGAGCGAGCGGGTGCGCGTCATGATGGAGTGGAACGCGCTGAACCGGACCGACGACCCGTTTGCTGGGTACTATGGGTTGACCTAGGCACGAATTTTAGCTGTATGTTACCTACCTAACTATACCGGTGCTCAGGTTAAGCTGCGAAGGGTGTCAGTAAAAAGAAGAGTTTCGCATGCTTTAAGTGCTTTGATGAAATAAGAACAACATATAGGAGATACCCAAGTTCATCAAGTAAATGGTTAGGGCACCTAAATGAGGGCGGATAAAAAGAATCATATTGCTCTCAACTATGATCACCTGCATATGTACGTAAAATGGTAAATATCATCCAAGACATGCAGCAATGTTTTCCAAGATCCTAATCATACTGCGTACCCAGCAGAGTTCTTCTGCCGCGGCTCTCCCGCTGCCTCGAAGGTCCCGTTCGGCAGCAAGCGCAGGCCCTGAGCGGTGCTCTGTCCCGGAGCCACCCACGTGACGTTGTGGCCGAGGGTCTTAAGAAACGCGACGGTGCTGTTGTCGTACGCGTACTCGAACGAGACCTGGTTGGGGCTGAGCTGGTCGTGCAGTCTCGGCTCCGCTAGGGCCTCGGCCGTCGTCAAGCCCTGGTCGAGCACGTGGTGGATGTTTTGGATCGTCGCCGTGATGATGCGGCTGCCGCCGGCTGACCCGATGACGAAGTACAGCTTCCCATCAGGTGTCTCGACGATAGTCGGCGAGATCGAGGACAGCGGGCGCTTGCCGGGACGAATGAAGTTCGCCGGGCTCGGTATGTACCCGAACGCGTTGCTCGAGTCCGGGATGGAAAAGTCGTTCATCTCGTCGTTCATGATGACGCCGGTCTCGGGGACGATGAGCTGGGAACCGAATAGCAAGTTGACGGTTGTCGTAAGGCTGATGGCCATCCCGGACTTGTCGGCGGTGACGACGTGACTCGTTCCCGGCGTCTCAAGACTCTCAAGACCAGCCGGATCGTACCACGACACGTTTTGCGTACGGAAGTCAGAGATCTTAGAGCGCACCTCAGATGCGGTCGCGTTCGAGATCATCGACTCCTGGTACTCGTCGAGGCCATCGACAAAGGACGGATCTCCGAGTTCGGATCGTTGCCCGTATGCGAATCTCATCGCTTCGTCTAGTCGGTGGGTGGTTAAGTTGATCGCGGCAGGATCGCCAAACCCATCGTAACCGTCGACAATATTCAGCGTGCTAAGCGCCACTACCCCGCTTGACGGCGCACTGGTGCTCGTGAGTTTATACCCTCGGTAGTTGATCGCCGAGGGCTTCCGAATTGCGACCGTGTAGTTCTTCAGGTCGTCCAGAGTCATCGTTCCATTCTTCTTGGTTAAGGCAGCGATTGTCGCTTCTGCGATGGCGCCGGTGTAAAATGCATCCGGTCCCTCGTTAGCGATGATCTCCAAGGTGTCGGCATAACGCTTTCGCGTGATGGTCTCTCCAAGCTTGACAAGCTCGCCCTTCGGGGCAAAGTCGATGGCCCACGACGGGTCATCCGTGAGAAATTTATTGTTGGGCGTCACCGAGGCCATATATCTGACGAGATCCTCCGTCACGTTGAAGCCGTACCGAGCAACCTTGACAGCCGGCATCACCACTTTGGCCCATGGGAGCTTTCCGTAGTTCTTGTGCAGATGCTCAAGCCCTCGAAGCTCACCTGGAACACCACTGCGATGCCATTAGCATTCTATTTTATCCTGAACGTCACTGTCGTCAATTGCGCTGCGCGTTCTAGTTGGGTTGATTACCTTGCCAGGCCGCCGTATAAACTAGCGGCGGTGTTATTCTTGTACATGTCCTCAAACGCAGCGGCCGGTGCCGTCTCTCGGAAGTCAATGAACTCGTACTCGCCGTCGCTGCCGCGGACCAGCATGAAACCACCGCCGCCGACGCCGCTATGGTACATGCCAATGACACCGATGCAGAAGACGGTGCCGACGAGGGCATCGGCGGCATTCCCGCCAGCTTGGAGCAGATCGGTCCCGATCTTAGAGCAAACGGAGCTCTCAGACGCGACAGCGCCTAGCCTTGGTACCTTTGGACAGGATGCCGCAAAGCCAGACTGGGCTAGGAAGCCGAGCTGGAGAACAGCTGCGGCGATACGCGTAAGAGACGGCATAGTGCTTGAGAGAAGAGTTTGCGAGTCAAACTGGCCGTGCTGCCGTGTGAAAGGATCGGTCCAGGATAATTGCCGCCTGATGGGACTGGGCGATGGGCGAATTAATAAGGAATAAGGACTTGACGAACGAAGGGGTGAGGCTGGAGCCAAGGCTTTTTTTTTCGTTGTCAGTTGCACCTGTAAAGTACGGGATTAATTAATAATTAACAGCTAACAGCCTCAGCTCGGTTCCCAATTTGCATTAGACGAGGCCTTGACCGAAGAGAACCCTGGCTGCGATTGCCTTCAGCTAGGTATAGTTCTCTGAGGCAGTGAGGCTACAGCTGCGGCTACTCGTAGAGAATGAGAACGAAGCTGAAGGACCTCCCAGCTCTTTCATATGTCCATAAGATCCTTTCACGATCCGGGATTGATATTACTGTTACCATTGCGGGTTAGTCTTTGAAGATATGCAGCTTGCCATGACGTCCTCCCGCTGTATTAATCTAATCGCCTTCCTAATGGGGAAGTACACTATACCCTATCTGGCAAGCCGGTCCACTAACAAGTCAACGCAATTTGTACCATGTCATTGCATTATCAAGCACCTATCAGTCGTGAATTCAAGTCGATAAGGTAAACCGGTGAGTTGAAATGGGATAAATAGGAAGAAATAAGGCTGACTCCTAGTTTGACACCTAGTCAGCTGGTTTTGTTCGGTTTGTTGTTACTTGGTCATATCCTTGTTAACTAGAATGATTGTTACCTTCTAAAGTACTTACATAGGTGTGGTCAGTTAGATGTTGACGACCTTGTGCTACCTATCAAACTACATAAGGTGACGCGTTAAAATTAGGAATGACTTAACACCTTCAGTACACCGAGAAACGGATTTAGAATATAAAACTGGGCCTATCTAATCTACCCGCTTTCATCTCCACGAGATGCCAGGATGCTAGGTGGTACAGGTGGTACTGACGCGTCCAAGTAAACCGATAGCTCAACCCGAATTCCGGGACGCCATCAAAAGTCGTGATTTTTCAAGGCCAAGACCAAAGCTGCTTCAACCACATCTATATCCTAAACACTCCATTCTCTTCAAAAGAAGTCTTTTTAACCGTTGATTTGTTAACCTTTGAAAGAATCGAAGAGAGATATATGGTATAACGGAGATAATAACCCTTGTAATGTCATGCATATTAGGATATTAGGATTAGTTTCATAATAAAACGGGGAAAATCGTAAATTTCAGCTCTTCATTTCAACTTGAACAGGAATCCCCGCTCGTAATCTATACAGCTGTGACTCTGTAACTAGTTGTTAAAATATAAAAAATGAGTGCCTCTCCTTACCGACCCCTCGACTCTAACCAAGGCGAAATCAGGCTACTCGAGCTCTTCCCTGCGCCCGAGCTCTCTTCCCCTGTTGAGTGCTCCCTGCATCCCGTCAAGCTCAGCGAAAAACCAAGCTTCGAAGCGCTTTCGTATACGTGGGGAGGGAAAGGTGCCGGACAGAGCATCGCTCTGGATGGAGTGGTATTGCCAGTATTTGAGAATCTAGAAGCAGTTCTCCGGCGCCTGAGACGCCCAAACAAGCCTCGTACCTTATGGATTGATGCCATATGCATTAACCAGGACGACCTGGAAGAGCGTGCCGCCCAGGTGAAGCTTATGCGCGATGTCTACGAGGGCGCCGCTAGCGTCACCATCTGGCTGGGCGAACCAAGTCAAGGCGCCGAGCTGGGTCTGAATCGCCTTACCGCGAGCAACGCTATCGTCCGAAGATCGAAAAATCGTGACGCACATTGGGCGGTCGAGAAAGAGCTGTTCGGTAAAAGTGGTGGTTTAGGAACCGAGGCTGCCATGTGGCTCTCCCGGTCGACCGACCTCCTGAGGGACGAGTTGGAGAAGGACGAGATACGCGAGCTGCTGTGCCGACCCTGGTGGAGTAGGGTCTGGATCATCCAGGAAGCCGTTGTCTCTCGGAAACTTAAGGTCCTTTGCGGATCTTGGGAGATCGAGTGGGAAAAACTTGATGCCGAGACCAAGGAGGAAAACATTTCTATCAAGCAGCTGGCCCTCATTAAGGTCATGCATCCCGAGCTCTTTTCTTACGCGGACAGCACTCTCGATAACATCAATCTGATGCGTCGAAAATGGGTAGACTCCAAGACCGGGAATAACATCTATGAGCTCCTATATGACCTTCGTCGTCTCGCTTGTACCGACCCCAGAGACAGGATCTTCGCGTTCCTGGGACTCCTGTCGCCCGAGATGGGCATGATAATGAGCCCGGACTATAAACACCCCATCGGGAACATCTACACTCGCTTTTGTCGGGCCGTCATATTGAAAGCTAGAACGCTTGACGTCTTAAACTGCACGCGCGAATGGCGTGGCGTGACTAAACCTATTACCAACTCGCGCGTTTACAGCGTGTACGAGCGAGCACGATACCACGACACATCTGTAATGGTACAGGCCGAGGGAGAAAGCGAACCCAGTGGGGGATCAGCAAGACTGCCTGCGGGATGGGAACGCTGCATAGATGGAGGAGTCGTCACGTACTTTGACCATAACACGCAAACAAGACACGGCGAGAGTCCCGTAGGAGGAAAAGTCCACCCCGTGGCAAGCCGACTGGAGCGGCAAACGTGCCCTAAGGGATGCCAGAAGACTTGGGATAACCTAGGCAGGCCTTCTATCAAGTTCGACCTAGACGAGAAAGAATTGCCGCCGAGTTGGAGCGAAGACGATTTTCCGGGTCTCCCCTCCTGGGTTCCAAACTGGGCTGCACGGACAAGCCAGGACCCAAAGCCTTTCCTTGACTGGACGAAGAAAATTGACGACCATGGCCCTTTCCAAGCTTCGGTGTACACTTACGCAGAGGTGTCCTCGGACCTAGACAGCGAAATCCTCTCGGTCAATGGCCTTGAATTCGATACAATTGAGGATATCGCCTCTCCGTGGCATCCCGAATCCGAAACCCCGCCGCTATCTCGATGGGGAATCCCAGAACTGGAACAATGGACCGCTCTCGCATCTCAGGACCATCCTACTTGTCCCTACGGCGGCCAAGAAGGCCGGCTCGAAGCGATCTGGAGGACCCACATCGGGGACCATCCCGGAGAGGGCGCGGTTCCCGCTGCCGACCGCGTCTTCGTCGAGCTGTGGTTCGACAGAGAAGGGTGGGTGCCGGCCGTGGGAGAAATCGAACCGATGGACCGCCTGAGCGGCGGCGGCGCGGACGACGCAGCCCGCGCCTCGCGGGTCCTGTACGACCACTGGAGGAAGATCAACGGGAAGGGGAAGTTCTTTAACAAGGTGCGCGAGATATGGGACGTCTGGGCCGTCGCGAGGCAGTACGTGCCGTACCTCGAACGCCTGTACGACACGTGCGCTCATCGCGCGCTGTTCGTGACGGCTAAGGGGTACGTCGGATTGGCGCCTTGGAACGCCCAGGCCGGGGACAAGATCTGCCTGCTGAGCGGAGGGAAGACGCCATTTTTGCTGAGAGAGTCTAAGAATAGAAACCACAACTTTGTGGGGGAGTGCTATGTTTATGGAATAATGGGAGGCGAGGCCTGGGCTGGACGTGGTGATACGGCCCTTGAGACGTTCCACATTTGCTAATTTATGAGGGCAAAATTCACTCAACATCGAGCTCTAGGTCAACGCAACGGGTGTGGGCAAGCAAGTCTTGAGAGTCATTATCCAACGCAGTAACCGGGGATAGTTTACAAGGTTACTTTCTCACGCCACGTTTCGCAACCATTCGAGATTTTACTTACTCGGGGGAGGCATTTGATGGCTTCATCATCTACTCTCGGACTCGGTTCAGAATGAACAGTTTCTCTCGATATCCCGAGATTCAGAGTTTCGAGAATGATAATCATGCCATCTACAGTGTAATATATACCCTGGGGGTAGTCTACCATACCAGGAAACAAGTAGATAGAATATCTAGGTACCTCCTAGTTCATAAAAAGAAAAGAAAAATAAAAATAAAACGACATAAGTCGTGTATCCCTAAGAGGCAGGTGCCTAACTGGTGGTTAAAGCATCTTTTGAGATCATAAGAGAAACGACATACATATTACAGCAACCTAGTTAGGAAACCTGTGTGATAAACCTCTATGAAGGTTCAAAACTTAGCTGCCCCGTACGTAAATGGGTAGTGGCTCACGTATGTGTGGTTTTCGAGGAACTTCCAAAAGAAAGACAAGAGGAAGAAGTTTGAATCTGTCAATTTTCTGGTACTTCCCCTTATTCCTTTTTGACCAAATTTTTTTTGCTTGGGGTGTACCCCCTAAAGAACCCCTTTTCGTTCCTAGTTGTTGGCCTGCCCCTTTTGATTCGGGAGTCAAGATACAGCCATCTGGGCACTCAGATATACTAGATTCTCTAGGTGGGAAATATTAGTGCAATAACGTCTAGGATCTAATTAAGCGTGGAAATCCTTGTAGCTCTACGTATTAGAAGGGATGGAGGGACGTGTAATGTATTGGCTATCATCATGTGCCGTACTATTCCCTCGAGGCCAATAGCGGCAGCGCGTATAGAGAAGCATGCCAGAAGCACCAACATCTCCACGTACGAGCATCCCCTTTTGCCGAACGCACGAATAAAACCCGAATTGCGACAACAGCTGCAAGTATAGCGATCGAAAAGAACGGGATAACGTCCAGAGTCCAACATCTTGCACACACGCAGGACCAGAAGCATACAAAGAAAGATATCGATACCCGAGAAACTTGGTCGCCAAGGAAAAGCGCTATAGTCTTGCGGCCGCGAACCCTGTCGCCCTCCTGGTCCTTGAGATCCTGTACCTGCATCGTCGTCAAGATGACGCCGCTGGTAGTGGCCACCCAGGCAACCCCTCGAGCGCTCAGGGAATGCTGCCCCGGGCCCGCGGCCACGGATAGCGACCCGCTGTTGAACAGGCCGTAGGCGATGGCAATGAGTACCTCCCGCAGAAACGCTTCGTCGCCCCCGCGCAGGTCGTTGTACATCCACGTCAACACGAGTATGGACGTACCCTGCTGCCAAACTCCGAGCGTGTAGTTGAGCGCCAATACGAATGGGATCGAGACGAGCATGAGGCGGCGGACCTGGTCCATGCTGACTTGCCCCCTCGGAATCGGGCGCCACGGCTTATTGATGCGGTCCTCGGCTACCGACTGCGGCGCCCGCTGGTTGGCGAGATCGAAGACTAGCAGGTTGGCGACGTTGAAGCCCAGAATGTAGGGTAGCCGGTGTAGGATCTGCGCAGTTGTTGTGGGTATAGGCGACGAAGGTCCTTGGACCAGCACTGGAGAGGCGATGGCCCCGAACACGCCGAAAGCTGTGTTGGGTATGGCGAATGTGACGAAGTCACTCTCGATGAAGCTCCATAGTATGTGGAGAACGAGTGACGTCTTCCGCAAGGACCAACCTAGAGCTTTGATGAATACTTGTAGTACTGGCGGGGAGAACATGTTTGCCCCTTATGGAGTACTAGTCGATACTCCGAATCCAAGTGCCGATAGGTATTGTGAAGGTAGCTAACTTATGTTCTATAGGCGATTCTAGACATTACGAAGAGGACCTAGAAACCTACAGGAGTCTGACCAAGCGACTATCTCTTAACAGCTATTAAGGCACCTATTCTCCTGGTTTACGGATCATAATCGGAGGGCGGGCCGTGACTGGATAGAGGCCGATTGGGCATTTGATGCATGTACGAAATTAGTAACTTGCCGACTCCAGAGCTGTCCTTTCAACAACGCACGACGAGTGACTACACCTAGGAAATGTGCTATATAATATACCCTAGGTAGGTAATTGGCTAGCATACAGAGACCGTACGAACATCTTTGAGAACAACTTGGCTATATAATGCTTAAATTGCTAAAATGAAGAATGGTTTCTATGTACTTAACATGATACTTAGCGCCGAGAAACTAGATGAAGCTCTCAAGGGAGAGGATTGTAGTCCTAGAGGGAAGGGATTTGGACCGATCGAGACTGGAGCGGTGTTGCTTCTGAGGGAACACAAAGTGGTGTGGCTGCCGTTGCATTGATAGGTACACGGCCTATTAAACGATAGATAGAATAAAAGGGTCCGTCACATGTTATTCTTATGTCACCTACATCTTAGTACCTACGGTAGTTATATGCGGCTCTCCCGTGGCGCGTCGCTGTTGCGTCGGGCGGTTACATGCATGATCCTTCACAGGATAGGCGTGATCCTTCGCGGGATAGATCGGAATAAGGAAGGAATTTGATAGTTAGTGACACCTCGCGGTTGTAGTCCCCATAACGCCAACCTGCATATTGGATCATTCCGGCCCCTTTTAAAAGAAGGCAGGACGGCACACGCATTGTAACTACCTACCTCCTAAGCACATTGGTATAAAGATGCGATTCGCGCATAAGGCCCGGCCGACCTTGCGACTGTAACACACCCCCCACCACGTCTAAGCCACCTCCACGCCAGTCTTGTAGTTGCCGAACATGTTGGTCATGAAAGCTAGTCGCTTCTGTTAGCGTATCGAATCTTCAAACTGCTTTTCGAGAAACTTACCGACTCCAACGCCCTGGTAGTGCTTCTGCTTGCCCAACTCGGCAATCTTCTTGACCTCCTCAGGGGTTAGCTGGAATTTGAATACGTTGGTGTAGCCCTGGAGTCGCTTCTCGCTCGAACTTGTGGTTATTGTGACGATATCTTGCTCTAAGCACCACCTGAGGCCAATCTCACTCTCGGTGACGCCGTACTTCTTGGCCAACTCGGCGTAGGTCTCGTCGACCGGGCCGGGGCGCGCTGCGGTGATAGCTGCTAAGGGGGAGTACGCGGCGACGGCTATGTTGTGCTTGCGATTGAAGCTGACTAGATCGCCGTGTTGAAGGTACGGGTGGTACTCGATCTGGTTGATGGCAGGTGTGATCTTAGCCGTCTTAAAGATGATCTCCAGATCATCTTGCTCGAAGTTGGAGACACCGATGGACTTGACTTTTCCGGTGGCCTTGGTGGCCTCTACCTGCCTCCAAATGTCTTGCAGGCCTTCTGGCGACCCGGCTGAAAAGGGCACGTGCAGGAGGTAGAGGTCGATGTAGTCTAGACCAAGCTTCTTCAGCGATGCATCTAGAGCAGCACTGACGTCTTGGTTCTTAGAACCGTTCACCTTGGTGGTAACAAATAGCTTCTCCCGCGGCACACCGGATGCCTTGATGCCGGCACCTACACCACTTTCGTTGCCATAGACTAGAATTGTATGAGCAAACTCCGAATAAACCACCTTGGAGTAGTAAACGTGCCTTCGGCGCAGTCCAAATGGTGATATCCGTTCTTGATAGCCATCAATGTCTTGGTGCTGATATCGTCATCTTTACCTGCGAAGTTGGCCGTGCCGAAACCATAGGCCAACTAAAACCGCATGTTAGCGGGGAAAAGGCTGGGAGTTTTATTACGTACCACTGGAATCTCATTGCCGTCGTTTAACTTCAAGGTAGGAATAGAAGTCATATTGAATGGTGTGGGGAATAATGACTAGGTAAACTAGGACGGAAGTAATGATGTTGATTCTTGAGTAGCTTCGTATGATGGGAGAAAGTAATTCGGAAGAATGTATGAAGAGTACGCTCAAGTAGAATTAAAGGTGAGGTACCTGGCATTCGGACTTAAGATACCTATGTGAGGGGTTCGTCGGCTTTGACTCAGCTGTGTAACTCTTGCGGATCATAGAGTCAACAAAGCGAGAGTTGTAGTGTGTTGGTTTGAGGGTCAGAGTCCCCTTACTACCTAAGATTAGGGTGGAACATGTGCACATATGCATGTAAGGTGTAAGGTAGCAGGGGGTGACAGGTCGCGAGTTGTGGGAACTTTACCCTGTAACTTGAATATGCTGTGCCACCCTACCCTCCTACAGCTGATGTCGAGGGTAGGTTGGGTACATGTAGCTGACAAATGCTACCACTTCCATCCAATATATTATCACACCCATATCGCCATGTGTTCCAGCAGTCTAGAGCACTGAGGAATAGCGGTGAGCTGCGCCGCTGGTGCTTCGCAATACCTAACATGACAGCATAGTGTCAGTCCTCGGTACCAACATTTTCCTCTACAGGGAAATTAGCCCTATCATTGCCCATTTGCAGCTGTGGGCAGCTCTAGCTGAAAAGGCCATTATGGAACAAATTTTTGGTAGCGTTCTCTGTACAAAGCGGTTATTCAGCGGCGCTATTTCTCCCGTAGATATCAAGTGAATAAGTTGAGAGACGCATGAAGTCACATTGTGATTTGCACTGCTGGCAAGACCTGAGAACTGTTGTTTTGCAAGGAAAGGGGAAGAGGAGCGCCGTCGGCCCTTCGCTGTTGTTTTCCACCGAGTTGTTTACGTAATATATTGCATTACATAAGGATTGTGACAACTACGATATCGATAAAAAAAGGGGGTAGAGGATTTGTGCGTCTCAACTCTTCACTTCGGCTACCTACTCGATATCGATATCTTCCCTATCTGTTATTTGCTCGCATTAAAGTCTAGCACTACGAGGCCTGAAAATACATAGAACCTGTCCGGGCTGCGCAGTAACTTGATCTTTCATGTCGCGCCACATCGTCTCCGGGTCGTATCCAGGCGCGAATTGAACAGTGAAGTGCTTAATCAAAACTGCAACTACAAGGCGCAGCTCGGCATAAGCAAGAACCTTTCCCACACACTGGCGACTCCCAAATGAGAAAGGACCAAAAGCCCGTTTATCATGAACGAGTTCCGGGCGCGAATACCATCGTTCTGGGATGAAGTCATCCGGAGATTCGAAAGCAGATGCCACTATCATAATGGTCAGTTTCCGTCTACGGTACTGTCTGTGGAAGAGCTCATACTTCTCATTATCACGTATTTAGGTGCCGTGACTTTGGTATATGGTGGGATGAGAGTACCATCAATCATCAGCCCATCAGGACCAGTTATCCTTCCACCGCCCGTCATCGCCGGCGGTACTAGTCGAAGGATCTCATTGATGACCCCATTTAGATGAGGGAGGGTTGCCAGGACGTTCGCATCGTGAACGTCGACGTCTTGTATCTCTGAATAGATCTTATCGGCGTCCTTAGGGTATTTCGAAAGGAACCACCAAGTGGCGATCAGAGACGCTCTCGTGGTATCACTATTTTCGGATCAATCAATTAAGGACGCAGGCAATATTGATTCGAAGAGAGGAGATATTAACCTTCCTGCAACCACCGCCGAAGTTGCAGTGCCACTCAAGAGCTGTGACCTAGATTTCAAGTCCATCACGTTGGCAAGTCTTTGATGTTCTTCAATGAACCACGAAGCCATATCTGTCTTACCCTCCTTGGGTCCGCGCTATACCAATAGCCCAGTTAGGTTCTATTCTTGTTGAAAGAAGAGGAGTGATGATGCTAACCTGCATGCGTATACGCATGCGCTCGTCGCAGAACGCGACCATGCGGAACCAGTCCCTGACACGTCCATAGAAGGGTACGAATGAGAAGGCCAAACGAGCGATCCAAATCGCGTCTGAGATAGGACCAAGCAAGGCCAAGGCGCGATCTCGATGTAGAATAGCGGGATGCATGACTTTAGAGTTCATGAGGTCGAAATCCTCCCCGAAAACCACTTCTCCCATTGCATCGAAGGAGAACCACGACATTACTTCGTCCACGTCCACAGGCTTATCACCGTACCCCGCGATACAGCGATAAAGTGCCTCGGCTTGTGACGCGAGGCGTGGTCGGAGTGAATCCATAGCTAGACGACTTTAGAATAACTCGTCGTATTGTAAGGAGGTAATTATTGATAACTTACCTTTCGTTGATAGCGATTGGGTCCATACTTTACGCCTCTCTTTGTGGTTCAACTCATCACGAGTGAAGATAGCAGAACTGCGGGGTTGAAGAACATCATACCATATGTCTTTGGTGTTATGATTATTCCAGCCGTCTAGTAGCTGAATACCTGCCGGGTGAAATATACTGATCTCGTTGGGACCTGAGAGGTACTTTTAATGAATACAGTATGGCAAGACTAGGTACCTAGTACTACGGGAACGTATTTACTTACCTGTCCGTACAAATGTCCCGTACTTCTTAAAGAGCCTCTCCTGAAATAAATAGTTCCTAGAGTCACGGACTTGGTATATGTGCCAGAACTTGGTGATAGAAGCCCATTTGGGGCCTGGGAAGTGCGAAGTCTTATGAAAGAAGAGCCGGTATATTGTCATACTCCCGAATAATGCCCCAAAGTAGCAAGCGATGGAGAGGGCGGTCCAGCTGATGGCGTGTTCGAGTTTGTCATGGACCTGACTGGAGAGATACAGCAGGCAAGACCCAAGCAAGACATGAGAGACTACTATGTGGTGCCCGCTTAGGTGCCACTCGCCGTGTATGAAAAATACATGGTGGGCAACTAGTCCACCGACAATGGCAAGGACGATTTGAAGCATTGGTGAAGTGGGAGAAGGCATCAAGGTTCTAATTTGATGGATGATAGAGAGAGGAACTCTGGAGAATAGAGATATCACCCTCGTATTCCATCACAAGCTTTTTGTTTAACAAAAGCGACGTTGCTACCAGCTTGACCTGTATGAGACCGAAATAGGATATGGATGTTATGCACATACTGTGGTGACACCTGCAGCTTGGTGCCAATGATGATGCAGTATGAGAAAACGATGGTTCATCTGCCGTTGTCACATCTTCAGCACCTAACATGCCAACCATCGATCAACGTCTGATGTTACCTAGTTGGCTGCCACTCGGCTCTGGAGCAGCCTCCACTGAAACCCTGAATTCTAGATCCCTCAGAATAACGTCATCGGGAAGCTCCGGCCTGCTTCCTTTGGTAAGAAGTTGAAATTCATCTTGGCCTGGTTTTTTGGAATAGCTCGAACTGTCGAGAGCTACGAAAGAAGCGCGGTTCGAAGCCTTACGACTGGAAAGGCCGGATATAGAGACGATAGATTTGATAAACCTTGATGCGATCTTTCTGTCAATCAAAGGTGCTAGAGGCGGTATGTTGGCAGCAATGATTCCCAACCAAATCTCAAGATGGCTTTGCAATGCCAAGATATAGATATCGTAGACTAGATCTGTATTGTCACTCGGTAGCGACGTCGTAATAAGACGCCAGATCATAATTGCAACAACTCTAATCGATGGTCAGTGGATGGCTAGGGCTAAGGTTGGTGAGGTTGGGAAGGGCAATATTTACCCTATCCCGATGCTGAATACAGTGGTAACGCCTATCTTTTTACTGGTGCGCATATGAAGACCCCAGATTACGGGAAGAGGCGCCAGCAAAACGGTAAGGTCAAGCGCCAGGTTGACTGCTACGGACACTAATTCGTGTATCTCCCTCGGCCGGCAGTTCGTCTTGGATAGGATGGGGTCCCATGCAGCTGATACCGGGCTACATTGGGTCATGAAAAAGGCGATAAAGACCGGGACGTAGATAGTGGTGCATGCCATGATACCCCAGACAACCTTTTTGAAAAGAGTATGTGCCCGGAAGATCTCGAGATAAAGGCAAAGGATAGCGAGCTTGCATGCAGCAGTTGCTACGGTCCAAGTCCAGAAGGCAGAGACCAAGAGCTAACGACGTATAGGTCAACACTATGTAGATGATGCAGTGCATAGGAAAGGGATGGGGTGGTGTAACCTTGATTTGTACGACATACTGTGGCGGTGATAGGGTGGCGGTTGGCGCGCCGAGGCCATTATTAATTGCTGTATAGGAATATGGTAAGAGATTGGTCGGCCAGCGGTCCGTTTCCGCGTGGCATGAGATGCGACATGCCTGCATACGTGGGACGTAAGGCTGGCGAACTCACCCCAGAATGTTGTGCCCTCCATAGCGACCATAGCGGAAAAGGAGAGAAGGACGAGAAAGTCGTCGGCGCGCAAGCTCCTCTTCTTCGCTTTAATGAGGACGTAGAAACGCAATGCGAGAAGACATATATTGAGGAATGTGAAAACGGCCATCCAGATGGCCAGGCTTCGTCCTCGTGGGCTGATCATCTTCGAAAGCTACCGCAGCGCATTCGGTGGTAAAGGTTCTGTTGGAATATGGTCCATGGATCATGGATTCCGGCAATTCAAACTGAACCAGTCCATAGGCCGAATTCAGTTATTATATTTTCGAACAATTTACTTTTCGATGTACGTCCATACATCCTGCTTACCTACCTCGGTGTGGTACCTGTTCCAATCCGTGCGGGAAAATATTACGTGCAGGTGTGAATGCAACCATCTGTTGCATTACTGTGTCGAAGGATCAGCTCGAGGTTACACAAGAACTTGAAATTGCGATTCTCTCCTTTTTTATTGATTTCTAAATCTACCCCGTGAGGTAGATTTCAAATATAGGAGTAAATTCCAACTACTGTAAAACTTCTGATCTCGGGCTCCAAACTTGCAACCCCCTATTGGGCACATTGGTCCTTTTGCTAGCTGTTGGCAAGCGAGTCGTCTATTTCAAGGGCGGCTTGTTAGGCTCAAGCTCAAGTCCGTTCAGCTGAAAATCCCTTCATTCACCTTTCCGGATCAAGCCAACACTATCTCCGCCGCCAGCTTCCCTAACCACCTACCTATCTAATAGGTACCTACTCTTATTATTAATAGAAGAAAAAAACAATTAGTTAAATAAAAAGGATACGGCTTAAACATCATGGTTTTTCAGTTGTTTCATAGCTCCTACCGTCGCCTGCTCACAATGTCTTTCCGCTACCAAGTTAGTCTCCTCTCTCTCCTCGTCCTATCAGCTGCCGTAGCTGTCCGGAATTTGGGCCCCAATGCAACAACCACTCATTGTCGGTCTGTCCCCCACGATGATTCTTGGCCCAGCCAGAGCGATTGGGACTCGCTGAATCATACCGTTGGCGGAAAGCTCATTGCGACTGTCCCTATCGCTGCAGCATGTCATAACTCCCTGTTTAGCCAGAGCAACCTGTCTCGATTCAATCAACCTGACTGCGATGCACTGAGGAATGTGTGGTACTACCCTGAAACGCATCTGCCATCCTCTTCGTCACCTATGGCATATCCATTCTCCAACAACAGCTGCAACCCGTGGCTGGACCCTGCATCTCCTTGTACATTGGGGTTCCACGTCGCATTCTCGGTAAACGCCACCAGTACCTCTGATTTTCAAGCCGCCATCAAATTCACTCGGGAACATAACGTACGTCTTGCCATACGTAATACCGGCCATGACTACCTAGGAAAGTCAACCGGAGCCCATGCTCTATCTATATGGACGCATTATATGAAGTCGATGAATTTCATCAAGACGTACCAAAGCACCAATTACACCGGGCCTGCCGTAAAACTTTCGGCGGGCGTCGAGAGCATTGAGGCATATTCCTTCGCACACTCGCACGGCGTTATGCTGGTCGGAGGCAACTGCCCTACCGTGGGCCTGGCTGGGGGGTATACCCAAGGAGGTGGTCATGGACCGCTCGCGTCCAAGTACGGGTTAAGCGCCGACCAAGTTCTGGAATGGGAGGTCGTCACAGGAACAGGGGAGCTGCTTATCGCTACACAAAACCAAAATTCTGACCTCTTCTGGGCCTTACGTGGCGGCGGCGGAGGCACGTATGGTGTGGTCAGTTCCGTAACCGTCAAGGCCTTTTCCGATACCTTCTTCTCCACTGCTTACCTCACCATCCTTAACAACGGCACTAATGCGGACGACCTTTATCATGCTGTGGGCTTGTTCATACAGACTCTGCCTAGTCTTGTGGATGCTGGTGTCTATGTGGTGTGGGTGGCTGCGCCGTTCGGGTTTATGCTCATGCCGGCCATAGTACCTGGGCTGCATTCGGCTGGTCTAGACGAGATGATGCAGCCACTATTGGACGATATAAGCCACATCGGCTTGGATTACCAATACTCATCATCGGAGCACCCCTCCTTCTTAACGGCATACAACTCGTTGACTTCGTCCTGGAACGTTTCCGACTACAACATCGGAGGGCGCTTAATTCCCCGAAGCCTTGTGGATACGGACAGCGACGCTCTTCTCGAGGCCATTCGATACATCAGCTCTCGAACTCTCATGTCTGGCGTGACGTTCAACCTCAACAACGGAGTCTCATCTGCGGACGAAGTGGGAGCTAATCCTTACTTGCGCAAGTCGCTTTTCAGCGTCACCGTGGGTACCTTAATTAATTATACCGATTGGAACGCCAATCGGGCTGCCCAGGACATGATAACCTATGATCTCTTACAAAAGCTCCAAGCTATCACGCCGAACGGTGGGGTGTATCTAAACGAAGCCGACTTCCAAGCACCAGACTTCAAAGAGACATTCTATGGTGACCACTACCAAAGGCTTTTGCAGATCAAAGATAAATACGACCCGGACGATATATTCTATGCACAGACTGCTGTAGGGAGCGACCGTTGGAAAGAGAATCTCGATGGCAGGCTCTGTAGGGTATGATAGCCTCTCTATCGTGGTGTCAGGGACAGAGGTACCTAGACAGCCAACTACCCTGCGGGGGTCACTGCGCGGGAACATGTATACTTAAAGGAAGATGAAGCGTCTTCGGAGATTTTAGAGGTCAATCCCTATTCCATCCTAGCCCTATATGCCCCATACCTTAAGGACCAAATCCAGCGAACCACCAGTGAGTTGCCTGCGATTATTAACGACTTCGTATGCGACTTACCTCACCGGCTTACCACCGGGGGTGCCTTATGGATGAGACCGGTAAGATATAAGGGTTGGCACGATACACTAACCGAGATGTGATGGCCGGATCTGTTGGTTGGTTAGAGTATGAGGTATCGCATAATGACGTTAGCATGAGCTGTGTGGCTCGCTAATGCTCACTGCATGGTTCGTGTAACCAATATTAAATTAATTTATTAATTTATTAATGTACCCAGTACCTTAGTATGTCTCGGACCGAGCCGAGTACGTCTCCAAATTCTCCAAATGTTGCAGGTTGCAGATGCAAGCCCTATGAGGCGTGCAATACCGGTACCACCTCTAAGAGGAAGTTAACCTAGTGTATTCTAGGTGATTTCGTACCTCGTATGCCTTGATAGAAACTCATATCAAATAGGCCGGAGACAGAAGATATCATCTCGTCGTTCTGGTAGACAATCCTTCCGTTAGATTAGAAGTCGCACTTTGCCCCTATTTTCGATATGCTTGCGAGACATGAGATAGCTTCAGTGTCTGACCAATCGGCTTTAACAGCAGGATTTCTGGTGTGGTCCATCTTTTACATGGAAAGATGACATGACCTAGCGGCAAAACTATCATTCAGTGCGTACGGCGTGCATTCAGCTCCTTCAAGGGACGGAGGTATGAAAGGATGAGTATCTTGGACCGGCCCACTGGCTGATGCTGGTGGCTGATGCTGGTGAGGTTTAGGTACTTATTTTGGCATAGGAGGTTTTTCTTATCAAAGATTGGTCTTGGTCTACGTGTGGTAGCTCTTCAGAATAGGGTGAATATTCAACTTGTAACACTAGAGCGACGAATCCTCGTTCAGTAGGAAGCTTCGTCTTTTATATGCGTTTCGTGCATATGCGTGCCCGTCACATCTGTCCCAAAGACCATGTAGGTAACGGATTGTCTATCCCTTAAAGACGTTACTGCTAATCTAAAATTGAACAGGACAACCCATAGAATCTTTATCACAGTGGCCGGACTCCTCTGGCTATTGCCACCGGTATTGGGAAAACCCTATGAAGGGTCTTCCCTTTCCTCTCGAGCGAATGATACAAGCTGCCGGTGCTATCCTGGTGATCTTTGCTGGCCTACGGAGTCCATTTGGAACGATTTCAATAAGACAGTCGGCGGCAAGCTTATTGCAACTACGCCTATAGCCGCAGTTTGCCACGATGCTCATTACGATGAATCAGAGTGCCAGCATTTAGAAGATGTCTGGTACGTCCCGGAAACGCATATCGAATCGTCATCTTCTATCATGGCTCCAATTTTCGCCAACCGAAGTTGTGATCCGTTTCTCCCGCCTGAATCACCTTGCGTTATAGGAGCTTATATTCGGTATGCGGTCAACGCAACAGCTGTATCCGATTTTCAAGCTACTCTCAAGTTTGCCAAGACCTATAACATTCGCTTGGTTATACGGAATACTGCTCATGACTTCTTGGGCAAGTCTTCTGGGCCCGGCGCACTCGCAATATGGACCCATTACTACAAAAGTCTTGAGGTTATCGATTATGCTGATACGCATTATAGTGGAAAAGCCCTCAAAGCCAGCGCTGGTATCCAAGTAGGGGATGCCCTCCAGGTAGCCCATGATAGTGGATTGGTGATTGTAGGCGGCACGTGCTCGAGCGTTGGCCTTGTTGGCGGCTACACTCAGGGGGGTGGCCATGGATTTTTGGCTTCCAAGTTTGGTCTTGCAGCAGATCAGGCTCTAGAATGGGAAGTTCTCACTACGGAGGGAAACATACTGAAAGCATCACCGTCGGTGAACCCTGACCTGTACTGGGCTCTAACTGGCGGTGGAGGTGGCACGTACGCTGTCGTCCTCTCGCTTACCGTTAAAGCTTACCCGGACCAGACGACTTCAACAGCAAATTTAACCTGGACGAGCACTGGCATTACTCAAGACCTCTTTTTCGAGGGGGTGCGAACTTTCGCCGCCGGCCTCCCTTCCTTATTGGACGCTGGTACTGCAAGTACCTGGCTTAATTCCAATACATCCTTCTCAGCGTCACCTGTGGTAGGCTTTGGTATGAAACAGAAAGAGCTGGATGCGTTGTTCACGCCGATTCTAGATAACCTACAGCAACTAAATATTTCGTATGGTAAGTCTCGGTTTCCATCTTGCTACTTACCACCTATATGTAACATAGGCTCATCCGTGACAGACTACTCCTCTGCCGAGTTTCCTACCTTCCTGGACATGTATACAGCTATGGCCTCCTATTGCGAAACGGCGCTATTTCAAGTAGGGGGCAGACTGATTCCTCGCTCTATCCTTCTCAACTCTCTTGATGATTTTACAGATGCACTTCGACAAATTAGCGACATGAACACATTGGTATCAGGAGTCACTTTCAATGTGTCCAAGGCTCCTGATATAGAGAATGCTGCGAACCCGGCGTTTCGCGAGGCGTCTGTGAGCCTGCTGGTGGGAACGTAAGTACTATGCTTGGACCCTAAGTCTCTAGGTAACATCGAATCTCACAAATATCAATATTCAGGTACTACAATTATACAAATTGGGGCGAGGATATCGCAAACCAAGTACTCATGACAGATAAGATAGTTCCAATGCTGTCAAGTATCATCCCCGGGGGTGGGTTCTCTTATCTTAATGAAGGTAATCCCTTCGAACCGAATTGGGAGCATGTCTTTTACGGAGGCAACTACGAGCGACTTCAGACGATCAAAGACAAATATGACCCGGAGGGTTTGTTGTACGCAAGGACGGCGGTTGGTAGTAACAGGTGGACTGAGAGAGTAGACGGAAGACTTTGTCGATTGTAGAAGATTACCTGTCTGTAAAACAAATAAGAGGTAGTCTACAAGTTAAATCTATCACTTCCATCAGCCAGACTATCCTTTGACACGGCCTAAGTATCATTCGACAGATATATCAAACCCTAAGACATGATCAAGAGGCTCAGTCGCGCTTAGTTGTGCTAGGATGCTCGAGTGCGTAGATCCGCTTAACAGACTGATCTTTAAAGTTCTTCTCGTCCTCCAATATCTTCTCAGACACTTCCTTGCTGGAAAATACTTCTAGGAAGCGTTCGAATGCGGGATAATCCTCCCAGACCATCACTGTCAGCGAGTCATAATCGACGCTCGAGGCTTCGCCCCTGTACATAATCGGGGCGAATTCGGTTCCCGGCACCTTCCCAGACGCTTGAGACTTGTCAGGCGTAGGTGGCGTAGCATCAGATGTGTTCGGGATTCGAGTAACGTAATTTCGAGTATGGGTGAGAGGAAACGCCGTGCCTACAAGAGACTTCAGAAGGGGGACATGCACTGTGTCATAGTGCGTGCGAAACTCGGATGGTGTGATATCCTGCCTGCGCCTGATATGCGCCACGACGGTATAAGTCATGCTTGAATGACTTATACAATATCAACGAGCCGTTTAGAATTTCAGGCGGTAAGCAGAATTGTGGGATGAAATGCCGTCTTATTCTTTTACCCCTTCGTGGATTTAATGGCCTGTCCTGGACAAAGAAAAGGAACCATGGCATAGAAATAGAAACTCGCCTACATGATGTACATGGTGCAAACATACCCAACCTAGGTACTTGGCCGGGATATCTCAAATGCAGCTACTTACCAACGAGGAGCCAAAGACAGCGCAAGTATATGCATGGTCTCGCTGCAGTCAGTAACACCGTCCTTCGACCATTCAACGAGTCAAGTGGAAAGGCTCCATCACTGTGACCTTACATGGTGGCCTACTGGTAACCTAACTGCATAAAGCGCCGTGAGTACCTTATGGGGCCGAGGCGTCATGACCAATGCGTGTACCTCCTATTCCCACAACCCACGAGAAATGCGGTAGCACAAATGCGTGTCTGGGAAGTATTTACAGGAATAGAACGAATTGACTGTCATTAAAACGGGTTACGGGGTTTAATAGGGTAGGGTGGACCATTTATACATCTTAGCCAAAATCAAAAAACTAAATATACTAAACTATAAATAGGAAATTATAACACAGCCACATTAATTAATAAATACTTTAAACTATTTAATAAATAAAAACAATATAAAATTAAATATTTTAATATATTTTATAACTTTTAAATTTATAAATATTTTTAATATAAATATATATTAATATTAAAACTTATAAAAATAAACTTAAAAATTATTTAAAATTAATTATTAATTTAAAAAAGTATAAATATAAAACTAAATTTATATAAAATATTTATAAACTTTTTATTTATTTTTATTTTTATAAGATATATTTTATATTTAAATTAAAAATAATAATATTTATATTTATAACTTAGTTTTTAATAATTTATTATTAATTAAATAATAAAAATATAACTTTTCTTTTTTTTTTTAATAATTTAATAACAGTTATTAAATATAAATAAACTATTATTAAATTATTATTTAATAGTTATTAAATAATAATTAATTTATTATTTATATTTTTAATAAATATATTATTATTTATATTAATTTAAAAGTTATTATTAAATTTATTATCCTTATTTTTATTAATATAAATCTTAATTTTATTAATCTTATTATTATTTTTAAGCTTTAATAAAAATAATAAAAATAATAAGTTAAAAAAAAATTAATTATTATTATTATATTTTAATTAGTTTTTAAGCTTATTATTTTTATTTTTATTATTAAGTTTTTTAAAAGCTTTTATATATTTAATTAATTAATAAATAAATAAGTTAAACTTATTTTAACTTTTTATAAATATATAATTATAATTATAAAATAAATTAATATTACTTAGATTTATATATAAAAATAATAATAACTTTTAAAATAATAAATAAATAAAAAATAAAAGTAAAAAATTAATTAATTTAAATTAATAAAATTTATTATTAATTATTATTTAAATTAATTTTAAGTTATATATTAAATTAATAAAATTAATATATTAGTTAATTATAATTAAATAATTATTTAACACTAGTTAAACTTAAATTTAAAATTTTAATACCCGGATAAACGTTAATAAGTTTTTTTTACCCTTTTTTTTTTTTTTTTTTTTATTAATTTTTACCTTATTTTCTTTTAAATAAAATAATAAACGTTACTTTTTAAATATTTAAATAATAAGTTTATAATTCTTTAAATATATATAAAATATTATATATTTTAAATATATTAAACTTATTTTATAATAAAAATCCTATCCTTATTATTTTATAAAAATTTTATTTATAAATTTAATTAGTTAATTATTTAATATAAAATTATTAATAAAAATTAATTTATATTTTAATTTTATATTAATTTATAATTTAATTAATCTTAAAAATTAAAATATTTTATAAATTATAACTATATAAATATTTAATATTAATTAATTATATTAAATAATAATTAAATAAAAACTTAATAATAAATTAACTATATTTTATTTAAATTTATAAAAAAATTACATATTATATTAAACTTTAATAAAAATAAATTTATATATAATATTATATTATTTAATTAATACCTTATTTATTAACTTTTAAAATAATAATTTATAGATTTTTAATAATAACTTTTTAAAGCTAAATAAAAACTATATAAAATAAGTTTATTAAATAATATTAATTATTATTAAACTATTATTAAATTATAATTTAATATTTATTATATATTTATTTTAATATAAAAAACACGTTAATATTTTTAATATTAAAATTATTAATTAAAAATCTATTAAAAATATATAATATATAAACGTTTTCTTTTTTTTTAAAAATAATTCTATATATAATATTAGATTTAAGTGTAATCTTAATTATATATCTTATAATCTATTAAATATTAAACGTTAAATAAATGGTATATTTATTTATATATTATTATTAAACTTAAAAATTAAAACTTAAAAATTAAAAGATTTTATAATATTTAATATTTTATTTATTATTATATTTTTAAAATATTTACTAGTATTTTAATTTACAGTTACATTTAAAAACTTACGATTTTTTTTAATATACTTTTCTTACTTTAAATAATATATTAATTATAATTAAATAATAATTAAATAAAAATTAATTTATAAAAACTTATTTAATAATATTTTAATTTAAAATAAAACTTATTTTTATTAATTATATTAAACTTAAAGTTAAATTATTATTAAATAATAACTTAGTAACAGTTTAATAAAACTAATATATTATAAAAATATTTATATTATAAATAAAAGTTTTAAATAATTAAAATAATTATTAAATTTAATTATTATATTAATACTTTTTTTAAAAAATAGTAAATATTATTATATATATTAAAAAAAGCTAGTATATTTATTTTATTAATAACATTATTTTAATATTAATTTAATTTAATAAAAACTATAATATTAATTTTAAATATATTTTTAACATTAAAAATATATATAATATAATTATAAAATTACAAATAAATAATTTATTTATTAAATTATTAAATTATTAAATTTTTTTTATAAAAAAACAATTATAAAATTTATAAATTTAATTTTTTAACTATTAAATATAAATTGTTATTAAATTATTATTAAATTATTATTAAATTATTATTAAACTATTATTAAAATTAATAAAAGTTATTATTTTTATTTTTTTAATTAAATATTATTTTAAATTACTTTAAAAAATTAATAATATAATTATAATAATAATAATAAAAATAATAAAAAGAATTATTTATAATAAGTTAAAATTAAATCTAATAAAAATAAAAATAATATTAAATTAAAATATATTTATTTTCTTATTAAAATTTTTATAAAATATAAAAACTAAATATATAACTTTTTAAATAAAATAATATAAAAAATAAAACATTTATAAAAAAAAACAACATTATTTTTTTACCTTAATATATAAAAACCAAAATAATATAATTAACTATTAATTTCCTAATAATAAAAAAAAATATAAATTCATTTAATTAAAATTTTAAAAAATGGTATATTCTAAGAAAATAAATATATTTAAATATAAATTAATATTTTATATTAAACTATTAATAAATTAATAATGTTTTATTATTTAAACTTTATTTATATAAATATTTAAATATTAAAAACTTTATAAAAACTAAAAATAACTATATTTTAAATTACATTTTATAACTTATATAACTTTTATAATTACTTAAAAATCTACAACTATTAATTAATAATATAATTTAAAAAAAAATTAAAACTTATTATTTATTTTTTATTAATTTTATATAACTTATATAACTACTAATTAAATTAACTTATTTAATTTTATTTTAAGTTTTATTATTTAATATTATAAATAATATTATTATATTTTATTTTCTTTTTTATTATTATTATATGTTTAACTGGTTATTTTACTTTATTTTTATTAGATTTTTACTACTTAATTAATTTAATAATATAAGAAATATCTTTTAAAAAACCTTTTAAAATATTAAATCTTTATTTAATAATAATAAAGTCCGTGATATTATTAATAACACTTTATTATACTACTTATAATATATTATTTATATATAATAAATAATATTTTATTTTAGTTTTTTAAAAATATTATTAAATATATTATAATAACTTTATTTATTATTAAAAAACAACACTTTCTTTTTTTTATTATCCTTTTTTTTAATTACTTAAACCAAGATCTTATTTTTTTTAATATATAAGTTTATATAAATTTAAATATATATTTTAATTTAATAATAATTATAAAATATCTTTTATTATTTTTATAATAAATTTTTAAATCCTAGTTTTTTTATTATTTAAAATATATTTACTTTTAAAAAAACAGTTTAATTTAATTAATAAAATTAAATTACTTTTTATAAAAAAATCTAAGTTAATTAAATTTAAGTTAATATAACTTATTATTAAAAATAATATTTTTAATTATAAAACTTTTATATTTAAGCCTTAAAAAATAAGGTTATTAATTAAAATATAAATAATTTAATTATTATAAACTATTTATTTTATATTAATATATCTTTATTTAAATTATTTAATAATAATTAATTTTAATTTCTTTTAATAACTCCTTTTTTTTATCCTTATAAAACCTTATTTTTAACGATATATTTTTTTTTAAGTTAATTTAAAAAACCATTTTTATATAAATTACTTGTT
Organism: Hypoxylon rubiginosum; assembly: GCA_902806565.1. NCBI lineage: Eukaryota > Fungi > Ascomycota > Sordariomycetes > Xylariales > Hypoxylaceae > Hypoxylon > Hypoxylon rubiginosum. The sequence goes on along the minus strand of CADCXA010000057.1, from coordinate 9,372 downwards.
TTAACTTAAACTAAAAAAATTTATATAACTAATTAATATTAATTAAAAACTTTAATATTAATTATATTATTTTTATAAATAATATTTTATTAATAAGTTTTAAACTTTTTTTATTTAAAAAACTTAAAAAAGCTTTAAATAATTATAAAACCTTTAAGATATTATTTATAAATTTTATTTATAAAATATTTACGTTTTTAATTTACGTTTTAACTTTTTTTTTTTATTTATAAAATAAATAAAACTAGTAAATTTTAAAGATCTATTAAATTTATTATAATATAAATAAAAATTAAAAAATATATAATTTTAATTACCAACTTAAAATTTTATATTTATTATTTTAAACCTAATAATATTTTCTTTAATAATAAATTTTATAACGTTTTAATTAATATTATTCTAATTATTAATAAAATTAAACATTATATTAAATACTTTTTATTAATATTAAAACAATTTAAATTTATTTAATTATTATTAATTAAAATAAAAAATATAAATATAAATAAAAAATATAAAAATATAAAACTATAAATATAAAAATAATGGTTTTATAAAACAAATAAATTAAATAAAAGCCACGTAATAAAACTAACATTTATAAAAATACTATAAAAATTTTAACCTAACGTTATATTTATAAAAATAAAAATAAAAGAAACTTTTAATTACTATTTATTTAATATAATAAAAAAACTTATAAATTCTTATTTTAAATATTTTAATAATAAATTTATTTATTATAAAACTATTTTATTAAAACTTTTAATAAATATAAAACTTTTTTATTTAAAACTTAATATATTATAAAATAATTTATTTATATAATTTAAAACACTTTAATATCTTAAATATATAAATAAATTAATTAAAATTTATATTATATTTAATTTTTTATTTCTAATAATTAAATATAAAAATTTAAATACTAATATTTTTTAGCTTTTAATTATTACTTAAAATTAAATTATTATAAAATATATTATTTACTTTAATATTACTTAAAAACTTAACTAATATTTATAAAAAAAAAATATATTTTATTATTTACCATTATTATATTTAACATTACATTAAATAATATTAAAACATAACTTTATATATCTTAATAAAATTAAGATAAAAATTATAATAAATATTTTATTATTTATTTTATTAACCTTTTCTTACTATTAAAATAAAAATAATATAAAAAATTATATATATATATTTTTAACATATTTCTATAAACTAAAAAAAAAAAGAAAAATATATTAAATATTATAATTATATTATATTTTTTACACTTAATTATAATTAAAATAAAATAAAATAAAAAAATAAATAAAATAATAAATATAAATAATAACATAAAAATAATAAGAAATTTATTATTATAAAATTAATTAAATTTAAAAGATTTATTAAATTTAAAGAAATTAACTTAAAATATAATAATAACTTATCTTAAATTTTTAAAATAATTTAAAAAGTTTTTAAAAAATACTCCTTATTTAAAAAATAACAAAATATAAAAAAATAAAACAAGCTATAAAAAATTAACATATCTTAAAAAAAACTAACGTGTTATAATAATATAAAGTAATTTTATATTTTAAGGTTTTAAAATTATATTTTTATATAAATTAAATAATTAAAAAAATATTATTCTTATAATTATTATAACTTATAAATTTTTTTATTTATTAATTACTTTTTTAAATTAAAATAATAATTATTTTTCTATAATTTAATTTACCTAGTTAAAATTTTATATAATTACTTTTAATATTTACTTATATATTTAAAAAAAACTAATAAATATTTTTTTTAATAAATTATATAGTTTAAAAAATAAAAAGATATATAATAATAATAGATTTTTAGTTAAAATAAAATTATAACTTAAAATAAGGTAATTTAAAAAAATACTTATATTTTAATTTTAATTTTAATATTATTTTATTATTTTATATTTTTTTTTATAAAAATTTAAACAAAATTAATAACTATTAAACTATAAGTTTAAAAATTTAATTACTTTATAATATAATAAAAAATACCATGTTTTTAAATATATATATTATTAAGTTTTTATAAAATTATTTTACTTTTTATTAATTAATATTATAAATATTAAAAAACTAAGTTAAATTAAATCTTGTAATTATAAAATTATAAATCAGTAAAAATCCAGTATTAGTAGTTATAATTATAAATAACTACTTTTATTTAAAAACTAAATTAAATATATAATTAATTTTATATTTAATATTATACTTTTTTTTTTATAAATAAAAGTAATATAATATTTTAATTAAATATAATATAACTTAAAATTTAAAATAAGTTATAATAATATTATATATTTTTTTAAATTACTTAAAGAAATAATTAAAAATTAAAATTAGATAAATAATTTATTTTATTAATTCTTTTTATTATATTATAATAAGTTATTAAATAATCTTATTATTTTATTATATATATATTTTAACACGGCTTAAGTATAATTTATAAAAAATATTTCTTTATTTTAATATAATTAATATTTTTTATAAAAAAGAACGTTAAACGTTTATATATAAAATAATTTAACTATTTAACTAGCTTTTATTTTAAATTACTAGAAAATATTTTTAAAAATATAAAAAATATTAAGTAATAAATACCATATAATTAACTTTAAGTTATTATTAAAATAAATAAAACTTAAAGTTTTTATTTTTTATTAATATTTTTTTTATTGTTAAACATTATTTTAATAAAACTTATAACTTTTTTATTTAATTTAATATATATTAATTAACTTATAATTAATATTATATAAAAAATAATAAATATAATATAATATTATAAAATTTAAAAAGGTGTAGTTAATTTATAAAAAAGTAAAAAAAAAATATTTAATATATATTTATATTACTATTAAATTAAATACTTACCTATATATTAAAAAAAAAGAAATTAAATAAAAATTAATATATATTATAAATAACTATAATTATAATCTTTTATTATTATTATTTTATTTAAATTTACCTTATATATTTTATAATAAATTAAACTAATTTAATATACTATTTTTCTTTTTAATATAATATTATTTTAACCATTAAAATAAAAAGATAAGTATTTATTTTTTTAATAGAAATAACTATTAAAAAACATGCTAATAAACTAGTTTTTAGTTTAATTAAATTAAAAATATCTAAAATTTAACAACTATAAAATTAAATTTAATATAATTTAAATTATTATAAGTTTTTATATTTTTAACTTTATAATTATATTTATTATTAAATAAAAAATACTATTACACTATTTATATATATAAACTTTATAAAAAAAATCAAGGTATATATTATAAATAAAAAATAAACCTTAACTAAAAAAATATATTCTAAAAAACAATTAACCTAGTTTTAAAAATATAAAATACTTTATTAAAACACTTTAAATAAACATATTAAATTTATATTAAAATAACTTATAATCACTTTTTTAGTTATTAAATATATTAGTTATTTTATAACTTTTATTATTTTTAAAACTTGTTTATTATAAATAAAAAAAATTATAACATTATCTTATATTAAAAATATAATAAATAATATTACAATATAATAAAAAAAAAAAAGAAAAAAAAAAGTAATAAATTTAAACTTTTTTATCTTTATTATATAATTATTTTTTAAATATATTAACCTTAAAAAATAATATAAAAATAAATATATTAACTATATTTAAAAAGAAATAAATTCTTACACTTATAATAATAATATTTATAAATAATATAAAAATATTTTTATAATACTAGAAAAATTAAATTTAATAAATTCCTTTAAAAGTTAATATATATAAAATAAACTAAATAATATCCCTTAAATTATCTAATAATAATATAAAAAACAATAAAATAGTTAAAATATTTTAAACTATTTATTATAATAAAAACAATAAATATAAATTTTAAAAAAAACTATAAAAAAATAAAAAAAATAATAATTAAGTTATTTATTTTAATAATTTATCTCTTTTAAATTAAACTTATATTATAAAAACCATTACCCTGGTTTAAAATTCACGTTTTTTATTTATATCCTTTTTATTATTTAATTTTATTATTTAGTTTTATTATTTAATCTACTTTTTTATTTTATTATTATTTATAATATTATTAAAAAGCTTTAAAAATTTAATATTTATATATTTAAATATATAAGGTTTATTATAATAAATAAACGGTTTTTACTAAATTTTATATAACAATAAAAAAAGTTTTTTAAAGTAAAAATTCTTATAAATAAAACATATATAATTAAAAAAAATCCGTATATATTTTTTACAACCATAGTTATATAATTCGTAGAAAAATTTTATAATGTTATTTTAACATTCTTATTTTTTTTAAAATAAACAAATTAAATCTTTTATATTTTTAACTTTAAACTTATAATTAAAATAAATTATTTTAATATAATAAACTACTTTTACCACGATATATTAATAAATAAAAAACATATTATTAACATTCCCTTAAAAATAATATATAAAAGTGTATAATTAAACCAAATATTAATATAAACTATTAAAATAAAATAATTAATATAATAAAATTCTAAAAATCTTAAAATTATTATATTTTTATAATAATACGTAAAACTTACGCTCGCGTTTTACTAGTAAATATTTCTAGTTAATTAAAATAAAAGTTAAATCTTTAATATAAAATTAATTTATTTATTTATAAAATATATTTAAAATATTTAAATATCTATATTATAAAAATTAAAATAAGCCGAAATTTATAAGGCTTATAATAAAATAAATTTAATAAAAAGTTAAATTAAGATATAAAAATAAAAATAATTAATATAAAAAAAGTATTTATTAATTATTTAATTAAAATATAAAGCTTTATTTAATTAAACATATTTTAACCACTTTTTATTTATTTTTTATATTTCGTGTAAATTTTTTTTAAACTTATTTTTTATATATAAATAATATATAAAAAAATATATAATATAATATATATAAATTATAAAATATAAAAAAAAAGCTAATATTATATAAAAACCTATAAAATATATATATTATTATTATTTTTAAAGTTAAAAATATAACATATTTAATTAAATATATTATCTATAAAACTATAATTTAATATTTAATATATTAAATACGTAGAATATTAAAATATTTATATTTAAGTAAATTTAAATATAACCTTAATTATATTATTTTATAATTATTTAAAAAAAATATTATTATAATAATTAAAAAAAAAAAGTTATTTATTAATTATAATATTAACGTTAATAAAAACTTTTTATTTTATTTATATTTATATAATTAAATCACTTAACTAATAAATAAATATTATTAAAATTTAAAATTATATATATATAAATTAAAAAATTAATAATATATAATTTTTTATTAAATTTATATATTATTTATAGTATAAATATAACTTATTTTAATATTAATATTAAATTATTATAAAACCGTTATTAAGTTATAATTAAACTATAATTAAGCTATAATTAAATTTTAAACTATAGATAATACGAATTTATATTATTAAAAAAAATAAAAAAAAAAATTTAAATATCGATATATTTTAAAAAAAGCTAAGAAACCCCTATTATAAAAACTTATATTAATAAATAAAAAAACAATTATATAATATTATATAAAATAAAGAAAATAAAAACAAGTTTATTTAATATTACTTAACTTTAAACCTATAGTTAAACTAATTTAAAATATAATTTATATTAAAAAAAAAAAAAAAAAAACTAATTAAAATTATTTAATTATTATTTCTAATAAAAAGTTTTTTTAATAATTAAACTAAACCTTTATTAAAATATTTAGTTGGTTTTAATATAGTTATAATTAAAACATTATTATTATTATAAGTTATAATATTAAAGTTACTACTTTTTATATTATTAATTAAATAAAATATAAATAATATAAATTTAAAATTAATTATTAAAAAAAAGTTTAATTAATATTATAATAAAACAATATAATAACTTATATTATAAGTTTAAAATATAAATATAAATAACTTTATATTATTATTTAATAAAAAAATTAATTATTTATAATAAAATAAAAGTTTAATTTTAACATTACTTTTATTTTTATTTAATATTAATTAAAAATATTTTCTTAAATAATTATTTTTATATATATTAAAGTTATTATTATTATATTAATTATTATTATAATAATTAATAATAGGTTAATAATAAATAGAATTAATAAAAATAACATCTAATATATTTATATTAAAATTAATATAAAAAATAACATTTAAATTAACATTAAAACCATATAATAATTTAATAATATTTTTTAACTTAATAAAATTATAAATACTTTTAACCTAGTTTTTTTTAATATAAAAATATTTAATAAAACCAATATTTAAATTAATTTTTTACTTTTTACAATACTTTTTAAAAAATAACTTATTAATATAAATATAATAACTTATATTTAAAATAGTTTAAATAATATAAAAATATATCTTTTTTTTTTTTTATTTTATAATTAATATATTTTTTAAACTAAAAATAAACCATATAAAATAAACAAATATAAACTATAAAAAAACCTTAAAAAATAAAAAATATAATTTTTTATAAAACAAATAATAAAATTTAAAAATAATATTAAAACTTTTATTACCGCTATAAAAAAAATAATAAAATAAATTATATATAATAAAATCACTAGAAAATAATTAAAAAAAAAAAATAAAATAATTATAATTAATAATATAATATAAGTTTTTTTTAAATATAAATAAAATTAAAAAAATTATTAATTACACTATTATTTTTATTTCTTAAAAACTTTTTTTAATAAACTTTTATATAATTTATATTAAACCATTAATTAATAACTTATAAAATAATATAAACTTATTTTACACTTTAAATAATATTTATAATATAATAAACTTTATTATAAATAATAATTATTTTATAATTTATTAACATATCTATATAAATAATTAAATTATTTCCATTAAAAGAAATTTATTATATAAATAAATCCTGATAATAAAAAAAATAATTATATAATACCATTTAAATATTTTAAATATATTAAATTAATAATATATTTAAAACTTTACTATTATTAACTAAAAAAAATTACAATTATTTTTAAAACTTGAATATTATCTTAAAAAAGTTTTAATATTTAAATAAAAATACAATTAAATATAATAATTTATTATAATAACTAAGATTAAAAATATTAAAATTAAAAATAATATAAATAAAAATAATATAATTTAAAATTTTATTAATTATACCAACTTTTATATTATTTATATATTAAAAAATTTAAAATTAATATTCATTTTTATATAAAATATTATTAATTAAATTTAAAATATAATTAATTAAATTAAAAAAAAACAAAAAATAAAACATATTAATATTATTTATTTATTTCTTATTATTATTTTATATATTCTTTATTATAATATAATAAATATAATAAATAAAATTATAATATATATTTTTATTATTAAAAACATAAATTATAAAAATTAAAAAAATATTAAAATAATTAAAATAATAAAAACTAATTATTTTAAATAATTATATTTATTTTTTATTTTAAAGAAATAAAATAAAAATAAATAACTTTAAATTTATTATTAAAACTAAAAATACTTATTATAATAACTAATAATAAAACAATTTATTATAATAATTAATTATAAAATATAAAATAATATTTATAAAATTATTAATACTTTTTTAAAACTGTTAAAAAATAAATAAATAAAAAATATTTAAGTTATTTAATTAAAAATTTAAATATTTCCACTTATATAATTAAAATCTTATAATATAATACTTAGATATTTTTAAGTTACATTATAAAAAAGGTGGGTATTTTTTAAATTTAAACATTATTTTCAAGCCTTTTTTACCCCTTAAAATTAATATATTATTAAAAAATAAAAATATTCTTATATAATATAAATATAACTAATATAAAAAAATAAATAATATTTAAATATATAAAAAGCTTTAAACTTTAAACTTTAAAAAAGGTAATTTTTATTTTTTTATTTTAAATATATTATATATATTTTTAAAACTATCTTTTAAAACTAAATAATTATAATACTTTTTAATAAAATTATGTACTTAAATAAATAAATAAGTACTTAAAATTAAAAGGAAAATAAATTAATATAAAACCATATTTTTATTATATTTTATTTTTATTTTTTTTTTATATTTATCCCCTCCTTTTTTTTTTTATATTTTTTTAATTTTTATAATAAAATTTTAAAATATAATAAATTTAAAATCTATATAATAAATAAAAACGTAATTTATATTTAAGTATCTCCTATTTATTAATTATTTTAAATATCTAAAAATATTAGTTATAATTTTATATAATAAATTCTTATTTAAATTATTTTATAAAAAATTAATAGATTTATTTAATTAAATTTATTTTATTTTATTTATATTATATTATACTTGTTAATTATTTAATACTTAAATAAAATTTTATATATTTAAATATAATATATTTTTTTTTATTTTTTATTATAATTTTTTTTTTTTAAGCCTTTTTTTTATTTTTCTTTTTATCCTTTTTTACTTTTACATTAATATAACTAATATTTACTTTAATTTTTAAGCTTATAATATTTTTTATTACTTTATAACTAAACGGTTTATTTAATTTTATTAATTTTATAAAATTAAATATATTTTTTTATTATATTTTACCTTATTTTATCCTATAAATTATAATTTTAAAAAACTTATTATTATTAATAATAATAAACATTTAAATTTAAACTAAATTATAAAAACGGAATAATTAATATAAATATCACGGCGATATTTTTTTAAACATTTTACGTTTTAAACTTTATTAATTTTAACGTTATAAGTTCCTGCTATATTATCGCTAATTATATTAATTACTATATTTTAAATATAATAAACTAACGGATTTATATAAATAATATATAATTTTAATATTATTTATAAGATATTATTAAAAATTAAACCATTAAATAATTTAATAATTAAAAAATATTATTTTTTTAAATTAAAATATTAATAACTTAATAAATTATTAATTAAAATAACATTATTTAAATATTAATTTATATAATTAATTTTTATAAACATATTAAAACTTATTAAATTTATTTATTAAATAAAAGAATTATTAATATATTAAATTAATAACATAAAACTATTAAAAAAAAGTATATTTATAATATAAAACTTAAAATATTATACCTTTTATAACTTTTTAAATTACTTAACAATAAAACTTTTATTAATATAAACGTCGTAATAAATATAATTA